>JAOEHX010012064.1:35223-59272 GCA_025448015.1 Bolborhynchus lineola
CTCTTCTCCAGGCTGAACAGCCCCAACTTTCTCATCCTGTCTTCATACGGGAGGTGCTCCAGTCCCATGATCATCCTTGTGGCCCTCCTCTGGACTTGTTCCAACAGCTGCATGTCCTTTTGCTTAATTTCAGCAAAGAGAAGTATCAGAACATTCTTGATTCTGATACAGTGATGTTTATATCTTTATATATTACTAAACAGCCTTGAGCAAATTTGTGGAGAGTTCCTGATTTATTAAATAAAAAAAAAAATCCCAAACAACCAAAACCCAAACAATAGCCATTGTGGAAGATCAGTGTAGATCTCTTCTTGCAGAAGCTTCTCAGTTTCTGTAAACTAAATCACTAATGCTGCCTTTTATGTTTGAAGCTGTATAAGGTAATGGAATAGGTTTGATTTTCACCTTTCCCTTGCATAGGTTTTACAGCAGTTTAACCTCTTTTATTCCACGGAAATTCTATGAAATAATGTTTGATTTAAGGAAATCTCTGATAAGAGCTAGACTTGACCCATCTTGGAGTAATCTGAGACGTTATTACAGTTACTCTTACCATTTACAGAGACCTCATGCACTGGTGGTCTTGCAAACTAAAAACAAAGCGCATCTTTAACAGGTATGGTTTTGGTTGTGGGTTCTTCTTGGGCAAAATCTAATGCCTCAGAAGATCTCTTAGAAGCTCAGTTTCTTCAACCAGCAGGTCTGTTTTGGAAGCAGAGAAGTACCTGTGCACCTGCCTTGGGGAGAGTGGGTGGTGGAAACAGGGATAATGCTTTTTTCCCTGCTTGGGATGGTGTTAAGTCTTAAAACAGAAATGATTGACAAGTGATACTGTGGGCTGCCTTGCTGCAGTCATTGAGCAATATCGAGGCTTTATCATTGTAAAAGTGAAAACGTTTTTCTAACTGTAAGAATCATGAATGTCTTCAGACTGAAGTGAGTTTTTAGGTTTGTGCCTCTGGTCAGTGTTAACCCTCTCTTTGTTAACAGCTGCTCAATACCATTGTCTTTGAGTGTGACTAAAACTTGATGTAATCTGAGTGGGAATGTGTGTAACTCTTCTAATGATGTGAGAGCTGGATTTGGACTCTAGTTTGCTCTCTCATGACCTTGAAAGCAGCTTGGAAGTGGTTACCAGGGGTAAAAGAAAGTTGATACTAAATGAATACATTGTGGGTTGGATATGTTGAGAATATAGCCAGTGTTTGAAGTGTAATATGGCTTCAAAAGAAGCTGGTAATTTAAATAACTTCTAGTCTATAAAATGACATACCATCTCATAAAAAGGTAAGGCTTTTTGCCAGGGCTAACAATGCTTAGTTCCTTCACTTGCAGAATAAATGTGGCAAGCCTTTTAATGCTGACTTTTTGGGGATTTTTTTCCTGATTTAGGACTAAATATTTAATCAGTCAGTTATAGATTACTTGTTGATTTCAAATCATTTTAATTTATCTAGTGTTTTTTCCCCCTTAGGGATTCTACAAATGAAACTACTGCACATTCAGATGCTGGCAGTGAGCTTGAAGAAGCAGAAGTCAAAGGAAAAAGAAAAAGGGGCCGTCCTGGCAGGCCTCCAGTATGTGTAATTTAGTTTTGTTTTGTTATGCATCTATTTAAAATTGACTGCAAACTGTTTTTCATCTAATCATCTTGTGGTCACATAAATAGGCTTTTAATGAGTCCTATGTCAAACTTTATGAAGACTTGTAGCATGAAATATTTATCAGATTGATATACAAACAATGTTTGGAGTGTTTAAAAAGGGACATAACGTGAGTTCATAATACCTGTTACTTTTTCTTTTGCTAACTACTTACTTGAACATTACTATTTTGTTATTATTGTCATATTACAACATTCTTCCAGAGAAGAGAATAATCTCAGTACGTATGACTACGATCTGTTTTGAAAGCGCAATGGATTTTAAGTGACAAATGACATTTGAGCCGTCCTTTTAGTAACTGATAATCTCTTAATGTGAGTGAAAGACTTTCAGCATAGTATTAACTAAATGCCCCAGAAGGTCTATTAACACAGTTTAAAAATTCATGTAATTGACATACACTCTGTCCTATGTATAGATTGGTAGCATAGCACAGCAGATAATATTGCTGTCTGCTGTATAAGATATGCTGTTCTTCCTTAGCCTTTGCCCATTGCTGGCCTGTAAATGGGACCATACAGAAACAATTCTCTATTACATGGTGTATTTAAGGAGTATTTCTCTTTTATTTTTGTTTTATAAAACAGACAATTTATTGGAAAATACAGAGAAAGTTTTGTGTCATGTTGTCATTTTGGGTCTTCAGGTCCATCAGATGCAGTTACTGTGATTATACCACTTGAAGTGCGCGCTGTGGAGTAAGATTTTTGGTGGGAACTTCTGTTTGTTTTTTGTTAAGGGTTTTGATTCTCCTCTTAATGTCTATGTGTACACCCCCGGTATGAATGTGCTATATATATAGCACTAGAAGATTGAAATCCCCTGCCCAAGACCTTCCACCCTAAGTCTAACCCCTTAAGCATGGGCTAGTGAGGCTGTAAGAGTGGGTGTAAAAGGTGTTTCCCTCTGTTTGAGCTTATTAGTAGCTCCTGTGGGAACATTCTCTGAAGGATTTTACTGGTCCTGCTACCAAGTTTCTACAGGAGCAATTGCTTATTATGCTTAGAACAACTCTAGGCTCATTAAGTGTATACATGATTGTATTAACATTGATTAACATTCAGAGGAAGTGGCCATTACTTCATACATAAAATGATGAGCTGTGAGCTGACTGTTGATGCTAAGGAGTAAGACCTTGGGGTTATCCAAGATCGCTCTTTGAAAGCATCATCTTAATGCTGATTAAGGATCAAAAAAGATAAATCCAGTCTTAGAACTAAGGAAAAGAATAGAGAATAACAAATGAAAGAAATACCGTGTCTTTTATAAAACTGGGGATTGCCAAAGTTTGGAAAACTTTGTGCAATTCAAGTTTCTCTTCCCCTCTTGACCTCTGTTCCAAATTCTCAAGAATGGATATGTTGGGACTGGAAGAGTTTCAGAGAAGGTAAACAGTGATGGTCAATCATGGAGTCAGGCTGGGAAGGACCTCAGGAGTTCTCATTGCAACCTCCTGCTCAGAGCAGGGCCTGCTTTGGGATCAAACCACATTGCCTGGGGCTTTTCCAGTCTGGTCCTGAAAACCACCGAGGCTGGAGACTACACATCCCCTTTTAGCAATCCGTTTCATTTTATTTTGTGAACAATTTCTCCCTTGTAAGCAATCAGAGCCTGTTCAGTCTTCACTTTGTGACTGCTGTCAGTTGTCCTCCTACTCACTATCTGCCGTTACAAAAAGCCCCACAGAAGGGTGTTCCTAGCCCCCTGACCAAATTGGTAGCCCCTGTGCTTGAACTTGTTCTAGTTTATCGATACCTCTCTCACATTGAGAGGGCTAAAACTGGACACAGTTTAGATCTGGACATATTCCAGATATGGGCTAAGAAGTGCTGAGTAAAAGGGTATAATCAGTTTCCTTGCTGTTCTGCTGTTCTTTACAGCCTGAGGTGCTGATGGCCTTTGCTGCTCAGGTACGTGGTAGTTTCATGTCCCTCAAGATCCTGAGATCTTTTTCCATGGAGCTGTTCCCCTCCTAGCCACTCTTCAGCCTGCACTAGTGCAGGGATTTTTACCTCTGCCAGGCGCAGGTCTTTTCATTTGTCCATGCTGAATTTTGAGTGCGCTGATAGCCCAGTCCTCCACACTGTCGATAGCTGTCTTGACCTTGATGTGGTCTTTCTGCTAATGTGTTTCATCTGCACTCTTGATGGGAGCACATTTTCTCACCCCCTCCAGCTATCTGATAAAGATGGGAAACTGGACATGTTCCAGTTAGGCTTCTGTCATATTCCCTCATTGCCAGCCTCCAGGTAGAGAATGATGTGCTGTGAACTGCTGTGCTCTGAGCCCAAGAATTCAGCTGTGTTTCTACCCATCCAGATCACAACTTCCCAATTTGGATACAAGAATATTGTGGAAGACTGTTGGAAACCTTGCTAAAGTCAACATAAATGGCTTCTATTGCTGTCCCCTGATTGACAAATTCAGTCATTTGACTACAGTTTTTTGGGTGACTTGATAAGATGTGTTTGGGCATGCAACCAAATCTTGCTTTCATAATTGATACTGCAGCAACAGAAAGGGATAAATACGGTGGCTCTTCAAAAAATGACCCGAGGGAAAAAGCCACTCAACATCTAATATCCTTGAATAGAAATGCAAACACCTTGGAAAGGGTAATCTAGGCAATTTATAGCATAATTTTATGTGAAAAGTCTTAGACTCAGTAATTGAGGTATTGGTTTTGCAAACATTGTGTTTCACTTTCCTCCTCCACATAGCTCTCCTGTCCATGCTGCTAACCCGTTCACTTTCCTTAGGTGAATTGTCTGTTTCTTACAGGAGGTGCAGCTCTGACGTTTTTCCCCCCACTCTGCCGTATGCTAACATGATTTTTATTTCCTCCACAGTTATCACCTACCTTTATTCTCAGATGTGACACAGATTAAAATGTTTAGTTAAATTCAGATCTGTTATTCTCAACCGCTGCTTAGCTTTGATGTTTTTAGTTTCTGTCATAGACCTAAAGAAAGGTTTTTCTGCCCAAAGGCTCTTCTGTTTCTTGTGGTTTGGGGGGTTTTGTGGGGCTTTTTTTTTTCCTAACTAAAATATTATGGTCTAATAAGATTTGATCTCTCCATGCAAATGCTGATTTGCTTATGTCCTTAGGCTGTCACAACTGCAGTGACACATCTGCCATAAACATGCTGACTTCTTTTGAAAGTGCTCTTCTGGGCCGTTTTGTCTTGCTGCATGGTTCTGTTACAGAGCTGCGCACAGTGTTCTCCATCAAATATATGTAGGTATTTTAATGAGGTGAACAAAGAGATGAATTTTATTTATAGGATAATAGATAAATTTTATCAGAAAGATAGACTACTACTAAAGGGTTTTCCAGACTTTTTTCCTCAGAAAGACATTCTTCTTTACAGATTTGACACTTTTGCACAGAGATGGTCCACGTTTGAAGTTTTGCCATTTGTACAATCTCTTCAGTTCATGGAGAATCTTAATGTTCTGCAGAACTTTCCCTTCCTGAAAATGCTTTTTACAAGTTGCTCTTCCACTTCTATAAGTGACTGTTTTAATGAGTACTTGACTGGGTAGATTATACCATCGACTTATGAAGAGATCTGGTGCATTGGTCATTCAAGATAACTCTCAGAATCTAACCTGATTGTCCTGAATTCACCAAGCCTTGCTATGAATTTAGCAGGAGTTGCACCATGTCCTTTCCCAGCATTGACAGTGGCTGAGACTGGCCTCCTCCTTGCCCATATCTGCTTCTGAACACTGAGTCTTGTAGACGGATGCCTGTGGAATGGCTAGCCAACAGTGGGATATTTTGTTGCACACAGTGTTGCTTAAATACATGTAAGCATACCATCTGGGTATATATTTACTGAATTGTGTGGGGTGTATTTAATGAGTGGCCTATAAGAGTTCTCTGAAGCTGCTGAGTAACATTGACCAAAAGTGCCTTTTCTGTCTTCTGCTTGAAACATGTAGGTGTGGATGTGCTCTCCTGTTGTAGGAGGGGGGTTTGAAAGCCCAAGAGCTTATGATGCAGTGTAGCTTTTGCATTAGTGAGATCAGGCTCAGATGAGTTATTTATCTATCCTTTTTTTGTCTCCTTTCTTGGACCAGCACTTTCTGTTCAATGTTATTGGCATGTTTTATTTTAACTTGTCTGGCCTTACCTTCCCGGGGCTCAGGACAGTTTGGCTTAAGCCTCAGCTGTTAGATGTGGAGGGAGTGAGAGATTTCCTGGCTGTATTTCAGCTTTGAGGTAGGAGTAGACAGATTAGCCTATTTGATTCAGAGGACAAGAAGAAATACCAGTCTTTCTGTTCCAAAGGTGGCAGTTCTGAGATCTCTGCTGGTGTCTCATCCCATAACCAGGGCCACAGCATGCCTTTTTCCAGCCCCTCAGATTCTTCTATTAAGGCAAGATGGAACAAGGCACTTTCAGTGCTTTTATCCCCAGTGCAGACTGTACAGTTTTGCTTTCAGGTCCTTTTGTATTTTTTGGTATGGAGATGACAGACCACAATGCCTTATCTGTCCATTCATATGTGAAATTTTGGCTTTGCAGAAGACTCTTAGCCTTATTCGGTCTTGTAGCATGAATGTTAGATAGTGCTGGGGATTGAGTTTTCCTTCTGGTTCCAAATCATACACATCTTAGTGAATAGTGGGAAGGAATCCTCTTGGAAGAATCTATTTTCATAGTAGTCAAAGTTTGTAGTTTGATATGACTTACATCATTGTCCTGTTTCGGCTCGATTGCATGGTATTTTAGGTCTGTGCCTTAAAACTGAAGTGACTGTGTCTTTCTGTAGCCCTGTGGAAATGCAGTGCAGATACAGCCAGCATGTGAATACTTTTCTATCCCACCACTTGAAGCATCCTGATGGAGAAATCCTAATGGCATTAGAGGTTTTTGGTTTAAGCTTTTGATGGGATGGTTCTTGTATTTTCTGCAATCTAATCTATTCTTCATTTTTCTGTGTAAATAGTCTGGTTTTGATAGCAATTCTCTTAGCTAGAAGAATCGAAGTGATTCAGGCATTTGTAGCAGAATCCTGATGCGTTAAGGTGACTTTTAGAACTCCTGCTAGGTTTTTACATAAGAATTTAAAAAAAGCAACAGCATGCCTCAGCACTGCCTCTGCTTTTTGTTTTGTTCTAAACTGCATGTGTTATAGCTGAAGCAGTTCTGTATGCACTGAATACTAGGGGACCTGCATCTGTCTTTATTTGTGAGATGAGGCTTTTCATAGGGGATCACCTTGTTTGTTTCTAGGTGAATAAAGTCCAAAGGACTGACCACTTGAATACAAAACCTTCCAAAATAACCATGGTGATGTTACAAAGTGTGCAGTAGTCTCCTGTTTTTAATCAGGATTAATTCAGAAACAGCTCAGACATTAGCACTCTTTCGCTTAACAGGAGGTTATAGTGCAGAGGCCTCTCAGGAGGATGGTGCCATGGAGAGGCAAGTTCTTCAGTTTTACTCAAGTGGAAGGTTAAAAAGGTTCTTCCAGCTCTCTTGAGAAATAGGTACTGCTTTAAATTACTTACAGTATGAATGCACACATAGAGGCTATCATTTAAGGCAGCAGGTTAGATGGAGTTACTGACCTGTAACACTTTTACTGTCTTTATTTCTTCATGAAATGTGTTGGATCAATCTGGGGAACATTAATGGCAAATGCTGAGCCACTTTCACTTTTTTTTTTCTTTGTTAGTGTAATGAATAAACTTTCACTGTGTTACTTGATCTTGCAAATGTGGGTTGCTTCTTTTTTCCTTCCCAATCATTTTAAAGGCATGAAAGCAGAAGTATTATGTAGCTAATTTATTTCAAAATTCTGAACTGCCATCATCTTAGCTTAATTACAGTCAAGGTAAGCATTTTGTTTGCCTCAGTTTAAGCGTTAAAGCAGCAGTACCACTTAAAGAGATGCTCCTGGAGACTTCCAGCATTCACTGTCAGGAATGCTCCTTTAGCTCAATACAAACCCTTTCTTTATGAAAGACAGATATTCTGGACAGCTGGAAGTGGAGCTGGAAAGTCAAGCTACAAATCTGAAGATTGTGTTAGGCATTGAGGATGCCAAACAGAGGTAGTCCTGCATCCCAAAGAGACGTTACTGTTGCTTCCACTTCCAAGAGCACACTGCCTCTGCAGATATACCGCAGGTGCTCTGTATCATGAAGGGGTCCTCTTGCATTTCTGTGGATTTTCTTCATTTGCTTCAGTGGTGTTGGATGTGTCCATCCTGGGATAGAATTATAGAACATGAGGTTGGAAGGGATCTCAAGGATCATCTCGTCTTATCTTTCTTGGCGAAGGACAAACTAGGCAGAGTGGCCCAACATGCTGTCCAGCTGAATCTTGAGTGTCCAGCGTTGAGGAATCTACCACTTTGGCAGGGAGATTCTTGCAATGGCTGGTCCTTCTCATCATGAAAAATTCTCCTCTTGAAATAGGTTTACCCGTTCAACTTTGTACTCAGAGGTAGGAACTTGTATAAAGTTGAGATCTGTCAGGATGGCCTGAGAAGTTTCTTGTTGTATGTCCAGGATCACTACATGTGTCTGACAACAGCATTGTAGTATAGTATGTTAATAAGATAATGCCAGTTGCTCAGTTGCGTCCTTGTGCTTGCAATGTAATTAGAGTTCCAGGCAGTTTCTGGAGGCTTGAGGACCCATGTGTGACTTACGTTCATATTTATACTCCAGAGTGGGATTGATCTTGGGCTTCCTGTCATGTGCTTGCTGAGTGGAGTGCTCTGGAGTGGAAGTCTGGTGGACACCCCTTCTCTAGTACCTCTCCGCCTGAAAATGTTAATCCTTGCCTAACTCAGAATGTTCTAGTTTTGGATTTCCTTCAGTTTCTTAGCAGAGGATCTTTTGCTTGTTTTGTATCTTGAGGCAGTAGTAAGTATAGATCCTGCCTCTGGATTAAGCTACCGCAGTTTGGATGCAGAATAGTTTTTATTAAATGGAAGACTTGTTTTCTCCATTGTGAGAGATGTTCTCTTTGTCAAAAGAAAATCTATGCCAAAGAGAAACTTTATTCAAGTAGTCTCAGTACTGGTGTTAATTCAGGTCCAGGATACTGAGATCTTTACCTGGATTTGAAGAATCTGGCTTTTTCAGTTACTCTGTCAGAAGTACCTCTGTCAGTTATTTCTGTACCTCTTCTGAGAGCCCACTGGTGTTCCCACCCTTCTAATTCAAACTAAGAGTCTTGGTAAAAGCACTCTTTTTTCCCCAAGATATCTGACAGAAGTGGAGTTTAAACTGAGCATTTACATGTCTTGTGATTACTCATTTGGTGGTATGCATGCTGATCCATGTACTCATGCCCTGTAGGTGACTCTTCTCATTCCTTTCCAGTAGCAGGGTATCTTGGGATGTGTGCGTTTCACTTCCAGCTCCTCCTTGTTTTCCCTTCATCTTGGCAGTGTTTAACGTTTCCCACTGAAGTACATGTTGAGAAAAACTGACTAAAGAGAGGGCTTCCATTAGCTTCCATGGAGGTCATCAACTTTCACTCCTGCTTTCATTTAGCAGTACGTGTACTAGTTGAAGAGCTTATGGCTTACTGTCACCCAGACAGGATAAGCACAGGAATTGTATATCTCAAAAGAGATAATTTACTTCTAATTCTTTGCCATTTTTTAAAGTAGTGATCATATGTCTGTTTGGAGCTCAGTAGAGCTCAAACATGTCACGTATTTATTTCTTGCTGATAAAGGCGGCTTTGCGTATGTTTAAAAATTCATTGAGGGAGACCACCTTTTGATCATAAGTGCAGATGTTATCCACAAAACTTCTCGCAGAGATTATTCCATTATTTTAAGCTTTCCAGCTTGCATTTGTACACAAGTCTTGCAAGAGGCAGTTGCGCTCTGCGTTGCCTTTTTCTTTAGCACTCTGGCCCCACCAGCTGTGATCCCTTTTAAAGTAAGGACCTGATAGACTGCAGGTCTGTCTTCTACCAGCTCTCTTCCAGGAATGTGATCCCTTTCCTCTGCAAGAATATTCTTAATATGTCTACATTTGGAAGATGCAACGAAAACCACTGACTTGATGTTCTTTATGAAAAGCTTTAATAGAAACCATCTGACAGTATATTCAAGTGAATGGTACCAGGAGGATATTGTCCTAAATGTAATGTTCTGGTTGCTTGCATGCTGTTTTCTTTGATGCAGTTCCTCAAAATAGCTTCATAGTTCTGTGGAAGATGGCAGCTTTTACTTTTCTCAGCCTCACAGGAGGGAGAAAAACAGAATATGGAAGTAAGATCATAGCAGGAATCTGGCATTATTTTCTCCGGAAAGTTAAATTCAGAGCAAACTGTTCACTGGGTGACTTCTTACAAGTGGCATCTATACCGCGTGGCTTAAATAAGCTTGAAGAATCTAGTGAAAATTTACAATAAATAATTTATATTCACAGGGAAAATGTTCTAACTCATAAAAATTTGAAGCACAGGGCTGTTATGATTATCTGTTAAATCTGTGTACTGGCTGTATAAATCCAGTGATGTAATTTGAGTTGAAGAGCTGACTCATTATGTGTGCAGTTTCTTATACAAATTGCATAAAACCAAAAATACAGAAACCAAATGTTAACATGACAAGTGCATTTTTAATAACTTACTGTCTTACAATGATCGGTTGTTGTTCTAAAAGTCTCTGTGTGCCAGCATAAACCACTTTTGCTGTCTGTAATTTGCTGTCATTTGTCTAGTTTTAGTCATATTGTCAGCTGTGTTGAATAAGACTAATATGGGCATTGACGTGAGCTGGTACTCCTATGTTGGGAAGTCACCACTACTTACCTTGATATGACAGTGGCTTTTAAGTTGTTCCTCAACAGTTACTAATGAATAAAAATATACATACCTCATGTGATAAAGCCCTAAGCAACCTGATTGAATTTCTGGCTTTGATCACGAAAGGCTGGAGACCTCCTGAAGTCCCTTCCAGCCTGGCTTATTCTGTGGTTCTTATGTGCATATACATGTGTGAGTGTATAAGTGTGCGTAATATTTATGTATAAAGATACGTTCAATGATTTCAGATAGAGCTATAATAGATTTTTGTTCTGCTGGTTTTCTTTGCCCAGTCTGCCACTAAGAAACCACGAAAGTCTCCAGCGGACAAGGGTCGTTCTGAATCTGGAGCCAGAGGAGCAAGTCGTGGAAGAGCTAATGGCCACCCTCAGCAGAATGGAGAAGGGGACCCTGTCACTTTATTTGAGGTGGTTAAGCTTGGAAAGAGTGCCATGCAGGTAAAATAACTGATTAATTCACCCCTTCACAATTCCATGTATCCTGACTATAGGAGTTCAGCCTAAGCTATGCTTTTGTAGACAGTTGTATTTTTTTTTTTTTTTATACCCTGTATTGGTCCGTTGGCCTGTCTGCATATGATAAAGTAAGGGACAGAACGTGTTTTGATTGAGGACTGTCATATATACTTCTGAAAGACAAGAGACAGGTCAGAAAGTTACGTATTTCAAATTCTCCATTATTTTGTCCATTACTTCCAAATTGAAAGTATATGTTGATATTAAGCAGTCCATTAAAAAATATCCTATAATAAGTTCTATATGAGGACAAAATAGATATTAGTGATAGACTCAAGGCTTTTTTGTTTGCTTCTTTTTATCAAAAGTACTTGCTGACTCAAGCAGCTTTGAGTATTTTGCTCTGTACTCTTCTTGCTGTCCCCACCAGAGCAGCAGATGAAGGCTTAGCGAGTTGCTTCAACTTCTTCTGTGTCTGAGGGACAAAGATGGGTACATCTTGAAGGCAAATTTTTCATTGTAAATTAAGTATCTAAGGTAGTTGTAGTGAATTGCCTCTGGAAGTGTTTCTTCCTCCTTTATGTTTTAATCAGTTTCAGAGGTCTTACAGGATCTCTTGGGCCAGATGAGCTCCACCTCGAGAACCTCTGTAGATGATTGGTCTTGACAGTACTTTTGTTCTTTTTTAGGAAGCTACTGGGCTTCACCTGTTGGTTTTGGCACTAAAAGGAGTAACAGTGAGCCCAAAACACTGTTCATCGTGTGCAGTGCAAAGCCAACAGTCATTTGTATTGAAGGATTGTTTAAGCAAACCTTTACTTTGCAGTTCAACAAAACAGGACTCATGCAGTATCAGTTTATTTGACTTTATGGTGCTATCTGACATAATAAACTGGCAAATTATAAAAATTTAGGGGCCAAGTCCCATTTTCAGTATTGCTTTTAGTGTAGCTAAAAGCGAAGTCTGATTAACTCCCTAAGGAATGTAGTCTTCCAAAAGAGTGAAAGCTGATGAAAGGTTTTTCCCAGTCTCAAATCTCTTGATGGTCTGAGATGTCATTCTAAGGAAATAATAAATGGGAAGAAAATGAGAATTTTCATTTTTTATAGTTGCTGTATTTACAGTTATTGAAGATTGACCCTTCTTATCTAGTAGGTGAAGACAGAACAAATTTACTCCTAATAAAGCTACAGATTACTTGTGCCTCTTCTTCCTGTATGTTTTAAGCCAGGGCTTCTAACTTTGCTTGGGTTTCAACACTTTTTTACATTTTGTTTTTGGCAGGATTTGGGGAAACATCTGGAGTCTGTTTTCTGGTTTTACTGTGGTACAGAACATACAATATGCTTTATGTAGTATGGGTTGTCTTAGAGTTACTGATATTTGAAGGAGCCAAATGAAGAGGAATGAGTGAGTGCTTTGATATTGGATGACTCTGTTTGTGTGTGTGTAATTGACTTTGATATATTTAATCTGTTTCAAGAGATGCCATCAGAAGACGACTTTGCAAGTGAAATTCTAAAAGGAAATTGCATGCATGTATTAAGAAATCTTTGGAATTCAAGTACAAAGGAGTTGTTTTGTGAAATTTACTATTGTATAGGCAGATATAGAAGGGTGTGTGTCTGTGTATTTGTCTATATATGCATTTGCACACACATGCTTAAAATGTGCCCCACCTACATATTTGAGAAAGAAGCAGATAGCCTATTTTAAGCAGTGGAGAAATGTTAAGCAAATAGTAAAGGAATAGGCAAGTTTATTATAGTTTAGTATAGTTTGGGTTGGAAGGGACCTTGCGATGAGCAGGGACATCTTCAATTAGATAACCACCACCAAACCCACAAACCATCTCCAGCCTGGCCTTGAATGTCTCCAGGGATGTGCATCCAGCATCTCTCTGGGTGAGCTGTGCCACAGTTTTGTCACCCTCATCGCAGAAAATTTCTTCCTCACGTCTAAGCCTGAATTTCCACTCTTTTAGTTTAGTGTTTGTTTGAAGGCCTGCGCTCCAACAGGCATAAATGACTTGAACCGTAATATCCAAAATATGTGTCACCTGTGCACCTGTAAACTCTGCTATTGGTAAAAATATATTAAAAGGAAACTAAAAAAAGAGAAAGAAACCATATAGTGAGAAAGACGATACAATTGAAATTTATTTAATGTCTTCTAACTTGCACTTCTGGACAGTAATCGTTGAAACCAAGGTTCTGTAGATCAAGCCAAACTTACTAGCATCTTTAGTACTTTTTCCTTAATTGCTTGGAGATTTTGATGTTACAATTGAGAGTGCTTGGCATTTTTGGTTTTCATAGTTTGGATGTGAGTGTCTTATGGCTAATTTTAGCAATTTTGTCAGTGTTGCCAATGTCCTGATAAATTACATATATTTGGATTTGTCAGAACCTGTCATTTCTCAATATCTAGTTCTTTCCCTCTAATATGAACCTACATTTTTCCATAGTGCTCTTAAGTTTGCTTACAGCAATGAAAACCCAGCAAAATTCCATTTATACATTCTGAGATTACACGGGAATTGTGTGTTTTCTGATCTCTCTGCTCCTGCTGTTTGCTCTCAGGATTTATTTTAGTTGTTAGATTTTTCTGGCTTTGTGTTGCCAACTCGTGGAAGTCTGTAGCTGAATTCAGTTCTCACTTCTTTTAAGTTTGTCTTCTGTTTTGGTTCTCATGGCAGGATTCATTTAATTCGTCTCTTCAGGCTTACTGCTGTTTGGTTCTTCCAGGGAAACAAAGTTAGGTTTAGAATTTTGTATTTCAAGTGTACGTAACTTCAGAGCTGCTCATTGCGTATAAATTTTTGCCTCCACGAAGTGCTAGTGGTGTTGGGGTTAAGTCTTACTTGAATTCTATAAATCAGTTTGATATCTACATTAAATTGGTATTGGGTTGTTGTCACTGCTTTTTAATTTGCTCTGTAATATTTTGTACAGTTAGTTGCTTCAGAAGTTTTGATGTTGGCAGCTGCCGTGTATGAAGTGTGATATGACCTGCTGTTCATGTTTTGCGTGGGTACTTTTTGTTAGTCCTTTAAGACTGGTCATTGAGCTTTTTTAGGGTCCATGGGTTTTTTTCTTAGACAAACATAATACTCTTCTGCTTTTTGTCATTTGTCTCTCTTGTTTATTTATTTTTTCCTAGAGTGATTTTATGTAGACAGCTGTATCCACTGTATTTCTCCCTCTCTAAACTTCCGTAGGCAGAACAGACTATATCGCCATTTCTCATGTCCTGAACTGCATGATTTGAACCCAATGGGAATTAAGGGTGTGGGTGAACCCCTCACTCCTCCAGCTGAGCCCCCAGTACAGAAGCTAACTAGTAGCTTAAATCTTCATATATACTTCTGTACTGGTCTCTGACCCTATCATTAAGCCAGCAGTGAAACAGAGTGTGTGATGACTTCAAATTTTGTTCAGGCTTCAGTCTGAAAATTTCTCCTAAGTAAATTGTGACCAGCCAGCTGTAATGAAGTTTGTTCTTCTGCATTGCTCAAACCAAGCATGAAAGTGCTCTGCTTTCTTGTGTGCAAAGGGAATTTTTGCCTCCCGCAGAACATCAGAGAGAATCCTTGGTAAGAGATGTTCAATACCAAAACATGAACAATCTATTCCTTGATTACTCTCTAATATTATCATAGAATAGTTAGAGTTGGAAGGGACCTTAAAGCTCATCCAGTTCCAGCCCCCTGCCACAGGCTGGAACACCTTCCACTAGACCAGGTTGCTCCAAGCCCCATCCTATCTGGCTTTGAACACTGCCAGGGATGGGGCAGCCACAGCTTCTCTGGGCACCCTGTGCCAGTGTCTCACTGTCTCACTTACATGCATTACCATTTACCCTTAACTGATGTTACCAGTTCACTACAGGTTAGAGAAAAAAAGTTTGAACCCTCTGCTTTGCCTAGCTAATAAAAGCAATCTTGGTGTCAGTTGGACATGGTTCAGAGTTAAGTATAGTGAAAGTACGCCAACAGGCATTTTAGGATATGTATACAAAGAGAGCTTTCTAGTGTGTTGAAATGGGGGTTTTCTTTGAGCCACCAGAGATCAGGAATGTATGTGGTTCCTCATTATTCTTGTCTGTGCACCTCAGTGCATGTGGATTTGAGTCCTGAAAGGCTCCCTCCTTATTTGAGTGAAGCTATATTTGCGGCACTGCTTGCCCTGTCATGGGAGGTTTTCTTTGTTTCTTGCATTTCAGTTCCTCGTATTTTTGTCATCTCTGCACATGCTGGGCTCATTTTGGCAAGCTGTGACTCTTGTTCACAGTACTGCGTTGACTAGAAAGTTTGAGCATCAGAATAGGATTATCATCAGACCTTTTCTCCTCCTTCAGTTGGTTACATGAAATGATTAAAAATACTTCATTAATATTAATTTAAAATATTTTTGAAATGTTAACAGTATCTTCAGTATTGTACTCCTGTTAATCCACTGTCTGTTGCAGACAGACAGGTTCATGATTACTGCATGCAGAAGTAAAGGGTATGCATCCTTATAATTACACATTTGATTTGTTGGAATTAATACAGAAGAAGTAAGCGAAATACTCTCCCCCCTGTCAGCAGTGCTTCTTTTTTGTTCTTTTCCCCCCACTGGCATCCTCCTGGTGGTTGCCAGTTCCTTTTATCATAATGTATCAGGTTTTGGTGCAGTTTGGTCATCAACGTCTGTGTCTGAAATTATTTTACGACTGAAATTCCTAGTACTTCCAGTACCTTTTTCTGGCACTTTGAGATTTGATGATCTGGTCAAGAAAATGCAAGATAGTAAGTTCTTCCAAACTGATGTGTCTTTATGCTTCTTGTTAATATAGCATATGCTATATAACTTTAGTATTTTTTTATATTTTCATTGCATTTAGGGCAGAAATTATGGGGTGGGTACTACTTCCCTGCATAGCTCAGACCATGGAATTACACCCATTCCAGTATTAAGCCAACAGCTTCTTTTACAACCGTAATTTTGCTATGTTCATAGTAATATTAGTTTCAGTTAATTAGAAGCTAGGGGAGGCCAAACTTAGCCATTGTACTGGCAGAGCCGAAGTTTTGAACATCACTGTTCCTCATCAGGTCTTGCTGCAGGAGCCTTCAGCTGCCCTATCCTGGCGATCACAGGTACCTTGGCCATGGCAGCAAGAAGCTGGGTTTGGGAACAAGGAGCAGGAGGTGGCACTGTCCTTGGAGAGGGCATCTGGTGTCCTCCTAGAGAGTAAGGCTGCTCCTTGTGCTAGGTTTTTCCAGGGGAGGAAGAAGACAGTAGAGCAAACTGCAGTGTCTGCTCAGCTTTGTCAGCTGGTTCCTGGTGCATTCTTCATGGATTAAGCATTGCTTTGCTTACTTCTCTCAACTCCCTGGAATTTTCTCTCACAGTTATTTTAATCACGTAATCATTATGCAGTACAGATAATCCCCATGTTCCTTGGTCCTTCCAGTGGTTCTGGGTAGGAAGAATTGTTATGTGGCTGCTTTAATCTTGCCTAAACTGAGGCAGCTGTTGAACAGATTGGTCTCACCTTCTCTCACACCTGATGTTTTTTACACCTTTCTTGTGTGTTTCGTAGTGACACCAAGAAATAGATTTAATTAGAGCCTGAAGCTTTGATGGAGTTTTTTTTTTATTTAACTGGATCAGCTCCTGGATTGAACTCTTATGGGAACAGCTTAGACTTATTCTTGATTAGAATGACTATAACCATCCCCAAACTTACCTTACATAGGAGTAATTGTGCATATATGTGTGTGCATATATATCCTTGAGCTTAAAACATGAAAGCAGCTGTAACTAGATCATACTGAAAGTCCAATATCCATTCTCTCACAATGGCAATTAAGAAAGAGAACAAGGCAGCGAAGATGTGTTTTGCGAATTCTCTGTGCTTCTGTCAGTTTGCAGCTCAGGGTCAATGTAATGTTTGTGTTCTTGGTAGCATTAATGATTTTCTCTTCCCTGAGTTTGTCTCTTGTCCCTGTTAGAAGTCCTCTTTGCTGGATAGTGTCTCTGCATCTGCTTCTGCCATGTTTGGGAGTAAAGGTTTTTGAAGATTAATAATATACAGACTTTTTTTCAAGTGTTACTGTTGTTTTTTGTGTTAAAGGCACGTTTTAATTTAATTGTCCTTTGTTGTATTTTAACAATTCTGTATTCTTCAATCTGAAGGCTGGATAATAACTGAGTTTCCCCAGACTGTCTGAGACTTTTAAGTATGCATTCTCTAAGGTTTGCAGGATAAACTAACTGCCACTTAAACTGGTATTTTGTGTTCATATTGCTAGTTGGATTTCTTCTGCAGCCCAATATATATTTGATTTTGGTTGTATGCTACCGAATTAAAGGAAAAAGAAAATGAAAATGAGGTGCGTGTTTTGATACTTGTCATGCTAGGAACAATTCAGCTGCAAGATGAAGCAGTAATTAATTAGAAGGGTGTCCCTTAGTACCAAATGAGTCTTCCTACAGTCATGACACATTGCATAGTATATTTTCCTCTGTGATGTAATAAGATGTAGGATGATTTTGCTCTTCATGTGAACACATATGCCAGCAGTGCAGTCTGTGAGAGCGCTTATACCTAAAAATGCTTATTATACTTAAAGCTGGAGAAGTCTTTTCTTCTCTAGAATGTTATCCTTTCTTGAAGTCTCTAGGTGATCTGTGAACCCTTTACAAATTGTGCTATCAAAGCAACTTGAATTGTGTGTTTTAATAAATCAGTGAATCTCTCTTAGTGGAATAATTGACTTTGTTGCCACACTCCTCTAAGGACTTTTTGTGTTCTCATGTTCAATGTATATGAGTAATTCTGGTGCTCTTTAGCATCTTGAAAGCATTGTTGCCCATGATTGGCCCAGCTTAAACAGACCCAGTCCCATGGAAATTGTGTAACCTGTCCATTTTAAGGGATAGGCACCTACAAACATTCTGTACCATAGCAGAAAGCCTGCTGGGTATGAGGCTGTTGCATGGTCCATCTGTCATTTCTGAGGACTCAGGTGAGGAAATACAGCTCTGAGCAGTATGGATCTGCTGTGTTAAGAGTGCTCATCCCCAGTAGTTCCTGTGATTTTAACCCATTTGAAAGAAGAATTTTTCCAGTGCTTTTTGTGCACATAAGTGTAATGCCAGTTAAACTGTGCCATTCCAGTACTCTCAAAAGAGAGCTAAATATTTATATCTTCCAGCAGTGTTTGATATTTTTCTTTCCTCCCAAATGGTTCCATAAAATGTGTTACAACGATTTCCATATGTAATGATATTTAATGCCTATTTTCCTGCATGGAAATATGTATTTATATGAAATCCCAACACCGATATCTGTGTATGGACAGTATGAATCCTTTAGATTTATTCGGAATACATACTTCTGGGATTGTATTACTTCAGTCTCTGTGCTTCAGGAAAAGGAAAGTTATATAGGTAGGCACTGCATAAAGCGGATTTTCCCATCTTTGCTTATGATGACAAAACCAAGAAACAGGTATTGTTACATTAAAACAAAGAATCATTTGAGCTTTTCAGAAGGTGCTTGCTAGGTGTTAGCAAAGTGTGAACTGGCTCATAATCTAAAATGGCCATCTTCAGGAGAAAAATAGTAAGTTGCAGCTTCACAATCTGCAATTATTTTTAGTTAACCTTATTTGAGGTTTTTCTATGAGTTACTTACTGGTTGCAATTCAGAATGCAGCTAAACAGTCATCTTGAAGTCTTAATGCACAATCTTAAACTGCAAGTACTTTCGTGTGTTAGGAACTACTTTCTCCCCAATGGCTGTCTGTGTAATTACTTCAGTTCTCACAAAATTTGACCTTAAATGACTTTTATTCTTTAAAAAGAATCCTGCACAGGTTCACTAAAATACCTCCAGTTTTGTGCAAGGCAGCATAAGACTTCACTGCTTGCCTTTCTTTCCCTGTGTTCTTAATTTTATTGTACTCTAAGTTCTTCTCACTGTCTGTTAAAGCGTGCTTTTTAACTTCTGTTTTCTCTTTGGGCTGCTCTTTATATAGATAATTGAGATCTTTAATTTCGCTTTGCATCTCTTTTTTGTTTTAGTAAGCTTTGAATTTCATTTGAATAACTTTGTTTTTTTGGCAGAAGATGTTAGCATAAGCTTTGATTTTATGTTTTTTCTTCGCCTGTCTTTAATGTAAACATGCTACGCACCCATTCTAGAGTCATCTTTTGTTCTGTCATATTCACTGTAAATGAAGCATGTCCCTGATCAGTTGTATGAAATGGCATTTTATTTAAATGCTTGTTATACTTTTTTGCCTTGATTTATGGTTGACTCAGATTTTGCACTTGACCATGCGCTTCATCTGCACTGTCATTTGTTGTCACTTTGTGGTAGTAGCACTGCTGCGAGATTGTTACTTTATTTAATTATGAAATGGCTGGTTTTGAAATCAGCTTTCATTAATATTTAGTGGGACTGTGGTAGTTTACACGAGCTGGCAAGGTATCATCTACAGTTAGTCCCTCCGGTTCCTCCAGCACTTAATGCTCCTAAATGTAGTAATGTTCTCGTGCTGAAGGAATATGATTTCGCAGTTGT
The DNA here is from genome assembly GCA_025448015.1 of Bolborhynchus lineola. Lineage (NCBI taxonomy): Eukaryota > Metazoa > Chordata > Aves > Psittaciformes > Psittacidae > Bolborhynchus > Bolborhynchus lineola. The sequence continues at coordinate 54,739 of JAOEHX010012064.1, forward strand.
AAAGCCTCCAGGAGGTAACATAATACCTTCATTATTTCATTTATTGCATCAGACTTATGCCTTTACCGGCAGTCCCGGTTGCTGTTTCTCTCCAGTACTATTTGTCTTCTAGCTCACTTTGAGATGTGAAGGTCGATGCATCTGCAAGTCTCCTTGATTGATTTTAAGTTGTTGACTGAGACTGTGGATCTGTTCTGCTACTTGCTTGACTTTCTTTCAGCTTCTTATTTCTGTTGGGTTGCCTGTTTGGCATGTTCCTCATGCTGCATGATAGTTCTTAAAGCAGATCCAGTGGAGAATTAATTACGGTGATATTCTCTTGAAAGCAGATAGGACTTTGGAAAATCTCTCTACTGACGGTGTATTTGTACCATACATCATCTGCCATTTGCAGACCTTGATTTTCCACTCAGTCCTGCTAAGTTTAGAAGCATTTTCAGATTTAAAAAACAGTGCTTAAGAGTCTCATTTTGTAGCATGTACCTGTATGGACCTGTTACGCAGACTGACCAGAGATTTGGTGCATCTGTGTTTGCGTATACATGTGTATATACCTATGTATATATGTGTATGTGTGTGTGTATATATATATGTCTTACTGTTTACTGCCAGGAGGAAGTGTAGAGGGTCATGTGGATGTTACTGAACTAATCTTGAGATTTCACCTATGTAACTGAGCTAGATAATTTTTTATGTTGCGTGAGTTCCCATACTGCTTGCCCCACTCCAATTTGGTAATGAAGATGAGAAGCTACACCGTTTTTAATGCTGTTTCTCATTTGTTGTGCTTCATAACCTTGTGGTCATGGGGGCATTTCCCTTGTGCATGGGCACTGAATTTGGCAAATCCCAAAAGCATTGATATATCGCATCTGGGGGGAGTGCTGCAGCACATGTACTACACATCTTGTGCTTCCCAGTTATGCTGAATTTATCATGTATTTCATGCACAGTGTGCAAGTGCACATTCCCCTGTGGTAAATCCATGCTCTCTACTGCATCTGAAGGTAAAAACACCTGGAAGCAGATGGAAACCACAAGCACAACTCATGCAGTCTGTTCCTGCCATCTTTCATAAGTGTTTTGCAGAAGTGGGCAGCCAGACTCTTGTGGGAATGAATTGTTCTGGTGGATGGAGTCTTGATTGTAGCTACCTACTTTCCAAAGAGCTATCTGGTCCTTCCCTCCTCCTGTCACAGCATGTACCTTCACTGCAGTATCAATTCTGCTTTAAGAAAAGATGACAGGGAGGGGGCCACAGCAGGGTATCTCTGGGCAAGGGGAGGACCAAACATGAGTGTTTGCCCTGAGTTTGCTCTTTGCTTATGTCTGAGAATCTTTTGAAGACAGGGTGACTTGATGGGGGCTGCTAACTGGAGGGTGTGCTGTGGCATGTGGAGGGTTAGAAACCCTTGTTTTCAATAGGGCTCTCTATGTTTTTTATGCAAAAGAATTCCTTTTCTGGCAATAGTTACTCATTGCCCCCTTTCCTACGCTACTGCCTGCTGTTTGATTTCTTTTTCACTCTTATTCGACCTTTTTCCTGTTATTTGGATGGCTGCTGATTTCTCTTGGTTCAGTTGATGCTTGTCTCTATTTTAGCTTTGATGTGTATAATTTTTTACTTTTTTCATCCTAGTGTTTTCAGTTTTTATAGCTCTTTTCTGTTACACCAAAAGTCAGCAGTTTGATTAAGTTCCAACTGTTGTAGCATATGTAGTCTGGCTTCATTATCTCCTGTTGCCTTAAACTGTAATCTCTAACAAAATTTACCAAGCAGCATGCCAAGTGTGTGTGAGGGGTTGAATGCTGTAGATCTGTGGGTGTTACTTTGCTTTGGATACACTGAAAATACCCTTCTCATCTTTCAGGATTAGTGAATAACAATTTGTGTGACTTCATCTGCTGCTGCCCCTAAAGACTGCATTGCTTCAAGACTGGTCCACAAGTCTTTAGGTCATCTGATTGTCTTTATTTTTGCATGAATCGCATTACAGTTCTGGGTGGAAAATAGAAGTGGTGTACTAGATGAGATAGAGTAGACCCTTAGTGGCCAAGGACGTAGCATGTCCCTTGCAGTTCTTTTTGTGTTAAGAGAAAAATAGCAGAAGGAGATGAGCTGCAGTGATGCTGTGGTTTTGAGGTAATGCTGCAAAAATCAAATAATGGTTTAAAAGAAGCAGAAACAAATTGAAAGATACTCCTCCCTTTTGCTCCCCCTTTTTTAAAGTCTAGGTGGGTTTACTGGTGATATTTATAGCACAGGCCAGTAAAAGTTGTAGTGGTTCAGCTAAAGGGGCAGTATGTTATAGCAAGAAATGGGGGTAGACTGAATGTAGAAGGGCGTCTCTCAGGCCAGCTTTGCTTCTACAGGGAATGTTCTTTATGAAAGAGATGTGGAGAGTGCATGGATGCTGACAAACTAGTTATTAGTATTAAGGGAAAGCATGTGAGATTTCCGGGCTCAAAGAAGACTAGAGTAGGCTTCAGCAACTGTTAAAAGATCTCTGACAAGAGTGAGCAAAGATGAAGGTATGGAAGTATTTCTGTACAAGCCACATGGCACAGATAGGGTATTCTACCTGAAAAGAAGTGACCTAAGTGGAACCATGGGAAGTACAAATAGGGCTTGAGGTTTCTTTTCTCTTCTTCTATTAGGTCACATCAACTAGATCTAGGAATTGGCAAGTTTAAAAGAAAACCATTTTTCTTTTTTTACAGTGAATAATTAACCCCTGAGACACACTGCTGCAGGATGATAGAGTTCTAAAACTTTATGGTTTAGACAGACAGAGTCATGAGAGAGGAAATACGGTAAGGGTCTGGGCAAGTAACCTGGAAGTATCAGTGTATTCTTGCTCTATTCTTACGCTTTTTCTTATGTGCATAAGCCCTGTTGGGCAAGTGACCTGTGTTCTGATCCAGCACAGCTGTTATTTTCTTCAGTGAAAAAAATAGTTGCTGGCAATTGGCTGTTGTTCTAATATCTGTGGTAATGTAGCTGTTCAAACAAATCTTCTAAGTTGGTAGTACACCAGCAGTCTGGTCATTAGGCTTAGTCAATATTTGGTTTAGTAAATTATTTTTGTATTTGGCCACACTTGTATTTATGTGCTGTGGAGAATTCTGCCAATTGATTGGAAAGAGTGATTCTTACAGCAACAGGTCTAATTTCATGATGGAATAACAGTGAAGCATTCTAGATAACTGTTCTTGTGCTGTTGCTTCTTGTTTCCTCAACTTGTGTGAAGATTAATTAGAGGCCAGGACCTTCTTTTTAATTTCTTGTAAGTAGCAGATGGACCTCTTCTTAAGAATCCTTCTCCTACTGGGCATGTGTGTGTGTATTGGTAGACAAAGCCTATGAGGACTTAGGTTCTGGCAAATTGAAAGTTCAGTGATTCATGCTGGTTGTCAAGTAACATAATACTGATAGCACTGATAGTCTCATCCTGTCTTGGGTTAAGAGAGAGTACAGTGATCTGTTCTAAACATGAAGTGTTTTGGCTCTCCGTTCACGGAGTTGTGCATGTCTCTAGTACATACACAACTATTTTTCTGCTTCCTTTTTCTCATACGCTCACTACAGTTGCACTGGTTAGCAGGGGATTTTGTGTTTGAATAAGCTAGAAACTACAGAGGGATTTTTCAGGATCAAGATCCTATCCTTATACCTTCTAGTTTACAAAGAGTTCGTATTTTTCTATGAGGCTGAATTGTTTGGATTTTGTCTTTCCTATTCATTCTTTCTCAGCGTGGTTGGAAGCTGGTTACGTGGGGATGGTGGTGGGGTGTGTGTGCGTGTGTGTGTGTGTGTGTGTTGAGGATTTTTTAATTAAGTTTATACAAATCCATTGTACACCTGAACTTTCCAAAATAGACTAATCCATTTGGAAGATGTGCTCTGACAGCACGCTCAAGCTTCTCCTAATGAATGCTGCTGCGTGTATGAAACAGTAAAGATTATTTTTTTCCCCGCATAAGATGAGTAAAATGTGGTGTTTGGTTACATTAAATATACACAATTTATTACCCTCCGTGTTTATGCACCTGAGGAACTCGGAATACTGTATTGTAGTCGTATGAAAAAAAAGCCATACTTGTTTTCCTTAAGTGTGAAGCAGGCTGAAGATGGATGTCACACAAGCCTTTTTAGAGCAGTTTTTAAGTGTTTCCATAGCTATTTTGTTTGCTTTGTCCTCATTGCTTCATTTTTCCTACATCTGAAATTTTAAAAATCGTGGGTTTGCGCAGGTCTGATGGGTTTCTGTAGTCTGAAGTGTCTGTATGGGAGGCAGCAATAGGCTTTGCCACATTCCTTTCAGCTGGTGTGTATCTGCCATTAACTCTTTCTGATGCTATGATTGCATTTTCATGTTGATGGGCAAAATTCGTTCAGTGTTCTTTCTGATTAAGCTGCTCAGGGCATGTTCTCTGTCCCCAGAGACCAGTATTAAAATCATAGAATAGTTAGGGTTGGAAAGGACTTTAAGATCATCTAGTTCCAACCCCCCTGCCATGGGCAGGGACACCT
>JAOEHX010012070.1:7370-25996 GCA_025448015.1 Bolborhynchus lineola
CACTTTCTGAGTCTTATGATCTGCCAGGGAGGAGGGGAAGCCAGGAGGAAGCAGAGACAGGACACCTGACTCAAACTAACCAAAGAGGTATTCCATACCACAGCACATCATGCCCACTACATAAAGTGGGGGCAGTTACCCAGAATGGTTAGCTCACTGCTCAGTCAGCCTGGGTATTGGTCAGTGGGTGGTGAGCAGTTGTATTTTCTTCCCTTGTTATTTCCCTTATCATTATAATTATTGGTGGTAGCAGCAGTGGTTTGTGTTATACCTTAGTTACTGGGGCGTTCTTATCTCAAACCATGGGAGTTACGTTCTTTCAATTCTCCTCCCCCTTCCTCTGGGAGCCGGGGGGAGGAATAGGGGGAGTGAGATGGCAGCTGCATCGTTCTGAGTTATGGTTGGGCTTAAACCACGACATATCTTTACGAATTCTAATTAACTCCAATGCTTACAATAAACACGTCTGACCTCAGGAGTCTCTACCAGATATATGCTCCCGCTCCTTGATTTGTACTCCTCTTAAAGATCTAAACCCCCAATATAATCATATCTCTTAGGTTTTCTTCTCTTGCTTGCAGACAGTGGCTATGTCTAAAGGCAGACCTGAACTCCTGCACTGGAGCTAAGGGCTCTGGTGTGAATTGTCTAGTGGGAGCCGCATGTGAGGTAACAAGCTTTGTTGGCAGGCAGGATATATTATCCAGTGCACAGGCTCTGCATGAAGCTAGATATATAGCTTCCAGACTGGTCTTGGTTTGCATCTGATCAACTCTGGTCATAGGCAGGGTAGCTCATATCTGTACTCACCCATTCCTATATCCACACTGGTAATACACACACAGCATCCCTTTCCACTGTGCTTTCAACGGGGCATTTGCTTTTATGAATAATAGTATACCTCAGATTCAATCTCTATTTTCCATCAGTTCATGTTACAGAGCTTGGAAATCAACCAGATAGTGCTCTATTGTCTAACAGAGGCCCCGTGTATAAAAGGACTGCATTACTAGAGGGACTCGCTGCAGGACCGTGTTTTCTGGTTAATGGAAACCATCAAAGCAAAAATGCTCATAAGCTTATTTCTGTTGAAAAGAACAAATTGCTCTTAATGTTTTTCAGCTTTTGATCAACTTATGAGGCATTTTTTAAATTAACCCTGTATGGTAGGGATTCAGTGAGAGGGATTCTTGCTCTCTGGCATGCTGTCTGAAAGCAGCAGTCATGGGACAGGCAGGAGTCACAGGTGGACAGCATTGAGACTTTCCAGATGTTTTTGAATATATTGCCTCCTGAAAAAAGAAGCAACATAAATTCACAGCTTAGCACAGGGTCATTGGAATGGCACCTACATATATTGGATACTTTATGAACACTTAGCATGACAAAGCAGCAGAGGAGAATACAGGGCAGAGTTATTTCTAGTCCTTCAGTGGCTCTGAAAAAGACCATAAACCATTCATAGTGATTTTGTTTAATTAGGACACTTCTTTATCCTGGCAGGTAAAGTAAAAGTCATCTAAGGGCAAAATGTAATGATTAATATCTTCTTTATGTAGAAGAAAAAGTTTACTAAATCAATACAGAAGGTCTACACCACAGAAGGATTATAATGTGAAATACATATCACAGTCAAAAGTATTTGCTCCCAGTCTACTTTGACTAGTAAGAAAATACTGAATTCTCATCTTGTGAATAAGAGTGTAGTCTATATTTGAAATAAAAGGAAAAATGTGTGTACTTGAAATGAATGCAGCACAGGGAAACCATTTACTCTGTGACTTAATAATCACCATGGCCTGCCTTTGCTGTACAGCATCTGTTACTCCTAGACATGTTGTTCTGAAGACATTGATTTTCCTACAAAATGCCTGCTAAAAGTTAATGCTGTTTCTCCCCTGCATTCACCCATTTGCCAAATTGCTAGTGGTCAGTTGGAGATTATTCTAGTCACACATGCATGTTAGGTACCTCGGCTGAAATGGAAATCACAGATGTGTAAGGACCAAGTCAGGAAGAACTCCTCCATGTTAGCATTCAGAAGTGTTTTCATGCCTGTTAATACCCTCCCTGTTGAAGTCCTGGGAGGTATGTCCTGTTTGCTTCTGCAGTAATTGCTGCACTGCTAATAGGAGACAATATTGTGCCATAGCTATAATAGATCACACATGGTGGACTCCTTCATTTGCACAGAGCCATTTTTGGATTCTTGTGTAGAGAAATGTGAGAAGCCAAGAGTGGACAAACCCCCTGGATTTGGGAGACATAACCAGTTATTTTTTGTACTTCCTCTGTAACTGTCTTAATTCATTAAAATAAGGCTTCAGAGGCATCTCATTTAGGGTGTATGATTAGCCTTGTTTATTTCCAATTCTATTTTCAATACTATGTCAGCATCGTATTGTAGCTTTTCCTAACTGTGTAATATTTTGGTCCAGAAATACCTAGAGTTCTGGCCTCAGATACTGCTTTGGACTACTTTGTATGCATTACTAATTTATAAAGATCTCCTTACTTCTGAGCATGTATCTAGAAAAGAGGATTACTCTGCATTATTATGTACACAATCCATGATGAAATAGCCGCAAGCATGTTATGGAATATTAGAGCATTTACTAGGAAGGATTATGTTGCACAGTTTTAGGGAAAGACTAAGGACTCAGATGGTCTCTCTGGAATTACAAAGATTCAGAACAGTCAATAAAGAGAAAAATTAATTTCTCCTTAAGAAGCAGAGCCATATGAACATCACATTTTCCAAGAAACAGGGCTTGTAACTGAGGAAGATAAAATGTTCAAATTGTGTTGGATGGAACAGGAATTTATTCCATATTATTCCAGGAAATTAAGAGTGGTTTTTATTTTTTAAGGAGAAAACAAACTATTAGCCATCAGACTTCAAACAAGAACATGTCAGCCTGGTAGTCATTAAAATCAGTGTTTATGGGTTAGACTTAATCATCCATTACATTTTTTTCCATATGATGTCTAAGCTAATACAGCACTTGAGTGTCAACAGCAACATGATAGGAAAAGATTTTGATTAGACAAAGAACTGGATATTATACTGCTTTTAAGAGATATGATCAGTAAGGTATCTAATGAATGAAGCTTGTGAAGCCTTCAAATGGTAATGAAAATTTATGTTTACAGTTGCATAAATGCTGTAAGGTCCAACTACCTCTGCTGCAGAATTGCATTATCCTTGTCTTTTGGTCTGAACATGGACATAAGATACATCCAAATCCCTGGTCAAATCCATGTAAATTTTTACTTGTTTATCAGACTCAATATTCTTGGGTTCTGCAGATTTTGGCTTGCAGCATTCACCTTCTCCTTTGTGGCCCAGTGTTTCGCTTGGGATGTCCTTAAAGAAAACAGAAGTTGTGCGTTCGTCCAGAACTTTAAAACATATAAGTTAAATGTCTAGCAGTGCCATACCTTACACTTTTCATGAATCAAGGTGTCACTGGTGCACAGTGCCATTTACAGGCAGTGAATGTGTTGAATGTTCAACAGTGCAGGAGGTGCTAAATTGGTAGCTCTCCCTCTTGTGAATACCTTTTCCTCTTTGCTCGTTAAGAAAGAAACAGCTTTTCTATATGTGGCCTACTATTTTCTGTTCCAGGAATCACTGGAAATTAATTTTCCCTCAGCAGATGTCAACTCTGAGAATCTTCAGAGATGCAGCCAGCTAAGAGCCAATGGTGACTCACAGATTTCTGATTGATCATCCACTCTTCACTCATCATCTCTTATTGACTAACCCTAGAGTGTCATGAAAGCAAGATGCTAATTTCAAAACTACTTGTGAATCCATTTGATTTTCTTATTGCCAAATGAGAAACTAACTCAAAGTGCAATTAATATCCAGTCATGGTCCTCATGTAAGATGCAGTTTTATCTTCACAGCACGATATTATCACTCAAAGAGAAACCTTGATTCCCATCTGAGTTTGTTAGCTGCTGCTGAAGCCTGTTTAGATCAAGCTTAGGACTGACATGGCATGTCACTTTATGTTTCAGCTCTGTCCTGTTAATATCAATATTCCCATCAAAACTTTGTATGTGCACTGCTGAGGTGGACCAGCCAGGAGCAGACAGAGGTCGCAGGGTTAATACATCACTTCCCCCAATTCCTGGCTCAGTAAACACAGTGAGTCAATCTGGAAACAAGAGGATGCACGTGGACAGAGGCAGTGCAGCAAATATTGAAGGAGATCACCACAGACAAAGTGGACCTTCTTTTACTGCTTTTAGCAAGGGGTTTAGAAGAAAAAAGTAGAATCTGAAAAAACAACCAAATAATCAAAAGATGGTGATCATACCTATGAGCCTCTGTACCAGAGGTTCTCCCAGCTGTCCTAATAGAGCAGTAAGGAGCAGAAGGATAATATGGTGTGGCCAGGTTTGCAATAATTTCTCCTCTTATATGTTCCCTTCAGAAGGCAATACCTATGTAAAATACAGCCTTTCTATTAATCCATATATCTGTCTATTGATCAGGATAGGAAGAGATCAAAGATCTCAAAAAATTTCTGTAGTTACTTTATTGAACTTTTTTTGATCTTATGACATTGATATATTGAAGCATTTCACAGCTAGATAAGTCTCTACTTACTCTTCTTTTCTGATATCTAATATTTTAAATGTACTTTACATTTTACCCTCCAATGTCCATAAACCACTCCTTTTCCCATCTTGTTTTCTGATTGTTTCTCACTATCCTTCCTACCCTCCACTTGAACTGTCAATAACCCTCCTGTTATTTTTACCCCTTAAAATTCATTTTCACTAGGGGGAAAGAGGGTATTTTAAAATCAAGACAGAAGACTTAGTATACTAAGATGACGTAAAACCTTAAGTGAGTATACTAAGATGAGGTAAAATCTTAGGTGCGAAAGTTTAATTCTGATAGATGTTGGCAGATTTGATTAAAGATTAGGGCAGCCCCAGCGTTTACTTTAACCCACTAACGTCTGTGAAAGCTATCAACTACTTTGTCTTCATTAGGGCTAAGCACTATGATAGCTAATTCAACTTAAAAAAATATATTTTTTTTCCTAGGGAAGATAGGTACAACCTCAACATCCCTGACTTACTGTTGATCTATAACTTGTTTGCCATCAAGGACTCGGCTTCCTGCCTACCTTCAGGGGAATACACTTATTCTTGTGTTTAGTGAGGATTAGGAAAAAAGGATTAAATATAAACTCTGTGCACATTTCAAGTAACTTGTATTTTCTGTGTTATTAATAGATTGAAGCAAGAGTTTGGATCTGAGCAAATCTGAGATACTGGATTTTGTTTCTGTCACTTTTCTGTCTCCAGTTCTTTTGTTTGCAACTCAGTGGTAGATATACAGCACATGCAGGGAAAAGTTCACATTAATTACAGATTTTGGCAAAAAGAGTGAGGAAATCATGATCAATGTGGTACTGAATTTGCGTTTTTAATCACTGGATCATAAACAATTTAAACCCTTGAACAATCTGTTTTCCTTATAGAATGCTTTGGGTTTTTTTAATGTTTAATGCTGTGGGAAGCCAGCATTTGCTATGCTGAAAGACAAGACAGATATTTAACACACGAGCAAGCAATGGATTTATTTATGTAAGCTTTGAATTCAAACAGTAAAGAAGCCTTTGACCAGTTCCCAGGGCAGAAGATGTAGGACTTGGTATCCATCCTTCTCCAAATACAGTAGCTAAAGAAGTCTTCAGGGTATAAAAATCCAGTAAAAATCTTTGGTATCATTCAAATCTCAGGTTAGACCCAATTTGATAGCTTAAGAGTATTGAGGTCACTGGCAGTCTGCTGTTCCTTTGCCAGGGATGAGCATCATATCCTGTCAGAAGCAAGGTAAACATATAGGACTTCTTTATATGTGATGTATCAAATCCTGGTTTTCACCCGTGATTTTGTGTGGGAAATATCCAGCACCCTTGCTCAGTAATACTAACAGGTGAAGCTGGTATGAGTCAGAGCTTTGCAGAGCCAGTGTCAGACGTTACTTGCTGTTTGATCATGCAGGAAACCCATTTTGGTGTTTGGCCATTGTCATGGGCTCAGCGGTAGCAGTCATTTTTCTCCTTTTTGGTAGCTGGTGCAGCACTGTGTTTTTGACTTTCTGCCTGGGAACAGTGCTGGTAAGACCACCAATGTTTTCAGTTGCTGCTTAGAATGTTTTGGTCTGGCCAAGGACTTTCTGAGCCTCATGCTTTGCGGGGAGGAGGGGAAGCTGGGAGGAAGCAGAGAAAGGACACCTGACCCAAACTGACCAAAGAGGTAATCCATAGCATAGCATGTCATGCCCAGGATGTAAAAACTAGGGACAGAGACCCAGAAGGGTGTGGGGGTTTGCTGCTTGATCAGGCTCTGTATGCATGGTGAGCTGTTGTACTCTCTTCCCTTGTATTTCTCTTGTCATTATTATTGGTGGTAGCAGTAGTGGTTTGTGTTATACCTTAGTTACTAAACTGTTCTTATCTCAACCTGTGGGAGTTGCATTCTTTCAATTCTCCTTCCCATCCCTCTGGGAGCAGGGGAAAGAAAAAGAGGGGGAAGTGAGTGAGCAAACAGCGTGGCTGAGAGATTTAAACCACGACAGCCATTCAGCAACTTATCCAATACAGTGTATTATTATGATGTGTTATCTAATTGTTTAGTTTCTCTGCTTCCCCACAGTGGCGTTTTATGACTCAATTGTCAGTTGTTACAGTCCCTAGTAGGGCATTCACTTGAGTTTATGCATTTCAGGGAAAAAATGCTGTTCTCCCAGACTAGAAGGAAGAGAGGTTCTGCAACCTCTCACCTTCTTCATTCTTTTCAAACACAGAGCCTGGACAAGTGGAGTTGTTAAAAGAATTCCTTACCCCACAGAGAAGTGTGGGATTCGGAACATGAGCTAACGGTGGCTGTTTGTTTGTCAGAGATCTGTCTGTTCGTATATCTACTGACCACTGGGGACTTCTGTTGCACCATGTGTTGGAGCAAGCTGCTTTCCCACAGATGCAGAGCTTTTCCCCATTGGTTATGAATGGCAAAGTGAACACTGAAGTAGTAGTGGTAGGCATGCTGTCTGCAAGCATGGTTCTCCTGAAATGGGGCATTTACAGGTGTAGGTTTCTTTATAACAAGACTTTGGGTCATCTGTACACATAGTTTTATTTGAAATTACTACAATAAAGTGTGAAGAAACTTTGATAGGCTGCCTTGCACAGATGATTTACAATTGTAGTTTGTGATATCTTGGCAAATGGGATCATAAATTATATTTATGTGGCCTGTGAGAGGTCAGACAGCCTTGCTGTCAAGTGGCCTAAATTTCTTCTACAGAAGGTACACTCTCATGGCTATTTGTTCTGGGATCTGGTAAGAGAGAAAAGTGGAAAACAGGTGATTTAATCCATTCCTGTCCTCTGAGGTAGAAGTAACTCTATCAGCATAGGTCCTGGCAGATATTTACCAAACTCAGAGCAAGTCTGTTGTGCACAGAACAGTGGCATGAAGTGCTTTGGGATATACTGCATTTTTTTATTTGTAATTGAGTCATAAAGATAGATAGGAACCATTTTCAAAATCTTAATTTCGTGTCATAAAAAATTCTGACCCTGTATGGATAAATATAAGAAACACTAGTGCAAACTGTAGTGACAGCAAACTTGAAATGGTCTGTGCTAGTCTTTGCATGGAAAGTGTGACTTCACTGAGTGAAGCAATGAGCTGGAGTATTTGCCTTGTCCTGTATACCAGTAAGCCAGAATAGTGACTAACCCATTGAGTTGTGCATGTGCAGGTTTGGAGCATGCTCCAGCCTTGTGGAAGTTGGCCATTAAGTCACTAATCAACTTGGCAAAGGCACAAAAGGAGGGCAAAACTCAGTTCCTTATCTCCAGAGCTTCTGTCCTTGCTGGTCTGATTGCTCTGAACAAGAAGATTCCTTCTTCTCTCCATTGCAGCAATAAAACTTGATACTTCTGGCTGCAATGACCTGCACGGTTCTTGTCTGATGCTGGAGCTTGTATAGTCTAATAATCACTACAGAACAGTGCTGAAGAGACCTGACAATTATTTCCAGCTTGTGGAGTGACTTTGTAACATCTTTTATCAGTGTGTGTATGAACTGAAGGAGAACTGACTTTTGTTATGAAATTCTTTTGATTATCTACTGTAAAGTACAGATAAAAGTCAGTGTTATTACATAAAGTCTCACTTGAATTAAGTAGGATTTCCACTAATTAAACCCTTTTAAAATAATAATTTTCAAATTGGGCCTGAAAAATATCCTTTATTTCTTTCTTACTGTTTAGAAAAAGGTAAAACCTTCCCATTCCCTAGCACAGGAAAACAAACAAAACTTCCAGGGTGACTGATTGGAAAAACTCAATTAGCTGTCATGGCTATAATTACTACATAAACACAGTCCTGGAGTAGAGATCAAGTGTGCTGGAGACCCCTTCATGAGGCCCCAGTAAACTGGTGTAACCTCCAAAACCTACTCAGTGAGTGATAAATGGTAAAGTGCTAACACACGGGTGTCTCTTTCTGTGAGGTCTGCAGGCCCCGTAACACAGAGTGGGATCCTTAAGAGGGGGTTTAATTCACTACTTGCAAAACCCCAAAGGGCAAAGCTGGAAAAATTTTGGAGTCATTGTTTTAGTTGGTTCATATTGTTCCCCTGAGAAAATCCCTCTTTGCCTTTTGGATGTCTACTCTCAAAGCAGATTTTGTTTCTTCAGGATATTAGAAAGCACAAGTTAGTCTTCTAAGAACAAATACTACTTTTGAAGGGAGTAAGTTGCTTTTATAATGTTAGCATACTAAGTAAAAAAGCAGCTTCCCTCCTTCCTTCCTTCCTTCTCTGCTTCCTTCCTTCTCTGCTTCCTTCCTTCCTTCCTTCCTTCCTTCCTTCCTTCCTTCCTTCCTTCCTTCATTCCTTCCTTACTTCCTACCTTTCTATATAACAGAGAGGTAACATCCTTATCATATCATTAAAAAAAAAGCACAGCTGCTCCGTGACCGTAGCTGTTTTGAAGGCTACAAGAAGCCACAGTTGATTAGATTTTATTTATTTTTCAGTTCAGACTCTTTAAATGCAGGTTAACCTTGAATTTCCATATGTGTAATGTGGTAAAAAATGCCATGTGTTTTCACCTTCTACTATGCAGCTCTGTAGTGAGCACAGACCTGGTGTTAGAAACCTTGGTCACTGATGCAATTGTTAACTGGTGACAAATGGTGCTGTTTAACTACCTGACAATCAGCTGGTCCATGCACTGATAAGCTCACTAGCTAAAAGGTAATGACCTTTTATGATGTAGAAGGCTAGAAAGAGTCCCAACATCTTCAAATTGATCTGAAGTTCAAAACTTATCCATTCTGTTAAGGTGCAGCTGGAGACACAGAAAGTGGGTGACTCTCCCAGGAGCCATAGCTAAGGCAAAGCCAGGTTAGATAAAGATAGTCTACATGGCTCTTTATGGGGGTGCCTCTTCCAGTGAGTACTTTGCAACTTGAATTTTAATATGTTCTGGATATATTAAGCAACAGTCTGGCTGTCATGGTACCAATCCGCTCCCAGGGTGGTCACTTCATTCCTTATCTGGCTCAAATCAGATCACCCATATTTTTTGATAATGCACTGATTTATAACCAGATATCTTGGCCCAAAGTGCTGACTCCTGTCTCCTTCCCCTCCTGCAGATGCTTTTTGCACTGCAGAACCCCCGCTAAATTTTCACCTCAGATGCCACATTTGGCAGCTGGACAATCATTGTGGGAGTAAGTAAGGAAAGTATCATCATTGTTGTGAGGTATTAACACAGGGAATTCACATCACCTCACAGATGCTGAGGGCAGGAGGGAATTAACACAGCCTTTTCAGCTTTCATAAAGAACAAACAGTTCAAATGTCCAAAAAACCTGTCTGTGCCTCTACAGCTGTGTTAACTGGACTAGTAACATATATTGCTTTTCCTTACAAACCCTGAGAACACAACAGCTGTTTGAGTGATGGGGGAAAGACTATTTGTTTTTGTCGCTCAGTTAATTTATTTGCACTGTGGTCACTAGTTAAAGTAAACTGAAACAAGAAGGGCAGAGGAGGGGGGCTCCTCTTACTCCTTTTTTTAAACTCCATTGTGTGTCAACCTTTTTAGCTCATTATTATTTTTTAGCATGAAGAGTTTAAGGCCAGACCTTGAAAGCCTGATTTTTCTTCTATTGAAACTGGTGCAACTAATGATTTTAGGTGAGGTACTAGTAATGCACAGTAGAAAATGTTTTATGAGAATGGGTCAACGTTGAAACAGAATAAGGCCAGTGTTTTCAAATGTGTCTAGTAATTTTAGGTGTCTCCACTTTTCAGGTTCAACTCAAAACACTTAAAAGTGGCCAGAGTTTCAGTGGGTAGCAGTATTATGTGCTGCTGTTTCCATTTTGAAAGTCTCTACTTAAGGATTGGTGATCAAAAATCGCATGGGTTCCTGTGAAGTGGGCAAGAATTATGTGAGAATTTGGAATCATGTTACAAACAAGACTTAAGGACCTCCTTCTAGGTGGTGGATTGAACAGAATGCCTCTGAATGGCAACATAAAGAATAGAAATTTGGTTCAAGAGGACTCTACACTTGGGAATCAAGTCAAACCCACTGGAAAAGCTCACCAATTTGAGGTCTCCTTGATCTTTTAAAGAACCGGAACTATCTACTGTTCGGCTATGCGATATGCAGTAGTACATTCATATATGCAGGACTTGAAGGAAATAAACTGCAAAAGTTGCTCAGGAGGTGAGACATGCACATAGCTGATTACAACAGTGAGCATTGCATGTTCATACCCTTCTTATCCCATTGCAACTGGTTCATCTCTTTCTATATTTTATCTGTAGAAACTAAAGAATAGTGTCTTTTAACTTATAATTATCAGTGTAAAACTGAGAGTAGTACTCTAGTATCTAGGCTATAGTTTATTATTTACATAGGTAAAAGTCTGTGAGTGCTGAATTGTTGAAGTGAGAATGCTGAGTGGAAAACCACATAAAAGCGGTAGGAGTGGTTTGTGACTTGGAGAAAAAATGCAATTAGCAAATTTCCAGGCTGAATTTCCCCAGTGGGATTGCCAGTGTTGCAAACAGACATTTATCCAAATCCAACTAAAACACCTTGGCAGTTGCAGAGGGTAAACAAAATTTTTATCACCCTTAGAGGAATGGATGTCATTTAAGTAACTATTTGCAACTTTTTATGATCTGTCATGGGACAGCAGGAAGCAAACAGAGCTAAGTTAATTTTACACAAATGATCAGAATAAAGAACATCGTGTGACCTTAAAAGAACAGCAGGGAAGCTCCATTAGATTTCTCATATTTGGCGAACAACAAAAACTACGCATTTTTTGACTAGTAGGTGTCCTTGACCTTAGTCATCCTTAATTTGTAAACATCCTTTCTACAGCTGTGTGAGCTTTGAAGTATCCAACTTCTCATCGCTATCCAAGAGTTGACTTCAGAGCTTTCTTCTGTTCATCTTTGGACTCCTCCAAGAACCTGACAGTGCCAGTCAAATTCTACATTCTTGATTTGACATCTTCATGATTGGACTCATGATGCAAAAAGAAGGAATGATTATTCAGAAATTTCAGATTGTCAGAGAGCATAGAGGAGATAAGTACTTGCATTTGCTGTAGTGTGTAATGTGAAATTAAAAGATGCCTATGCCACTTTGATCCATGATTTTCTTTATCACAGTTTGTGAGGGGTAATTCATGACTGTTCCCTTTTTCTTGTCCTTTAAGCCACAGAGTTCAGCACTTATGTCTTCCAAATTCTCCTGCATACTCTGAACCACTTTTATTCTCAGATTCAATTCTGAGTTAAGAGTGAGAAGGTATTACAGTTGTACCTGATGAAGTAGGTATGTTCCATCAGCTAACAACTAGATTGTTGGGAGAAAACAATATTAATAACTTCTTGATACAACTTCTTTGAGTCTGAGAGCAAAGATCACAGTTTTTCTTCTGTAATGCAGATATTACATTGGGAATGATAAGTATCCAAGTCAGGAAGATCATAGACCCATTTTTTCTGCATCAGCCTTTGATTTTTTCTACTTTCTTTAGAATTAAGGATATAGAAAAATCAGTGAGAGCTTCACCACTGACTTGAATAATTCCAGTGTATTCTCCTCATCAGGTGGAATGTATTTTGAGGCACATATTTTGCTATGCAGCATTGTTTGGGCTGTTCAAGGCTGGGTCATCACAAGTGGAGGCAACGACAAAGAAGTAAAAATGGGTCTAAAATGGGTCTATCAAGGCCTTGGACTTCTAACAAGTATAGATTAATCTTCTTACCAAGTACACATTGTAGAAGGTCACAAAGCGGCTACTGAAGCAAAAATAAGCTTCTAATTTATAAAATTGTTACATTCTTGACTAGCATTGTGAGCTATAAAACTGATTCTGCCAACTGCTCTAAAGCTTGTGGGTCCTCTCTTTCCATCATGATACAAACTATTTGTTGGCTTTGAATAATTGTTGATTTTGATATGTGTGTGGCCCTCCAATCTCACATTGATTTACCAGTCTAAGGTGAGGGAAATGGCTTATGGCCACAGAAACTGAAACGTGAACTGATTAGAATTGCTTTTATCGCCTGTCTCAGGATACTGTTGTCCCACTGTTCTGAAGGCACTTGAACCCTGGACTGTCTTCAAAAGGAAAAGCTAAGTGGAAATAATTATTACACAGAAGAAAATAAGTCTGCAGCTTTGCCATGTGCTAATTTCCTTTCTCATTTTTTAACCTGTCTTGGTGACAGATAGTATAATACTCATCATTTGTTTTGGCGGAACTCTGTTTCCTAGCAACCGATCAGCAAAAAAATTAGCTTGGACTGTCTAAGTATGACAGATTAAACACTATCTATAATATATCAATTTATGTTTGGTCATGATGGAAGAGATTTGGCCTGACTCTGCAGAATCCACTGATAAAATCATAGGTGATTGCTGGGTCACCTGTTGGAGCTGCCACCAGCAAATTCATCTATTGCCAGTGCTGCACCCTAGTCCCATTTATCACATTTACTCCAACAGAAGTTTGCTCTTCATCTCACCCTACCTGCCCAGTTGCAGATATAGAGGTCTGGGCTGTGATCTGGAAATCCCTGTCTGTGCTTATCTTCTCCCCGGATAATGCTTCCTGGTCTCTGGTCCCAGGACCAGCTGACATCTGTTGGGTTGCACAGCTCTGACCTGAATCCCACTGCTGCTCTATTGGAAAATAAATCTATTAGGAGATTTTATACTGGGAGTTCTTGGGAAGGAAATTTTAGAGTAAGATTTTCGGGATTGGTTTTTGAAATCAATAAATCAGACTTCTTTTTTCCCCAGTTGGATAATTTCAGATTCTTGAATACTAATTCTACACACAAGAAATCAAAGTTGTGCACACCCACTTATATCTCAAATCAGTTTAATCTGCAAAATGCCTACAGACATATATTTCTGTGCAGCAAGTCAAATGTGAATCTAAATGGTATAATGCATTTTTCATTATGAAGCTCATAAGCAGATCTAAGAGGAAAAACTCTCTTGTGGGACTGTCTGGTATGTAGATATGAAGTTGTAGTGGTCTGTTAAACGTTTGAGATCAAAAATGTTTAAATGTAATTGCTCTGTTGCATTTGTCTGTCCAAATTTTGAATATTTTTTTAATGCATTTCAGATGTAATGTCAGAAAATATGGAAAAGGATAATAACATCAAAACCAGAGATTTTTACAAGATAACAGTAAAAGAAAGAAATGCTGTGGGCTGATTCACTCAGTTCATGAAGTTCTGTGGGAAAGCCAGTCTGTAAGTACAAAGACCATACATCTCTAAGTCTATATTCCAGAAAATGCATGTTTGTATTTTAGTATTTCTGACAGAAACCATGAGCTCATCCCTTTTGGGCAAAGCAATATTTGTAACCTCTTCACACAGGCTGTCCCTGGAGGTTCTGTTTCCCTCATTGTTTCATTTACACAAAATAGATTATACCACGTTCATCCTCTTTTCCTTCTGGGATCAGATGGTGCTTTCCCCTCTGAGATACCCAGTTCAGAGAAAACCAATTAGCAAATGAGACACTGATTTTTTTTTTCAAACTTCTTCATAAGCCTTGAATATGGTCAATTAAGGTGATTCTCCACTATAATGTCTTTGATGAAACTGAGTATTCTGTTTCACAGTGTTCATCATTCAGGTGGGCTGAATTTGGTTCTCAGTCTCCACTCGAGAAGCACCACTGAAGTTTAGTCTATACTGCAGCCCCATCTGCTCCTGGTTCTGCATGACTGGAAATTTGTACTCAGGTGAAGACATGCTGGTATCAAGGCTTTTTCCAGTGGTTACAACTTGGTGTGTGTTTCATCCTGACTGATTTAATCCATCTAAAAGTTATCAACTCTATGTTCCCTGCTACGCTTAGTGGAGACTGAAAGGCTCCTTTAGAGAATAATTAATCTTGTCATGAGACAAGTGCTTGAAATAAGCTGGATGCATCTCACTGATTGTATTTGTCTACATCCACTTGCAGTGAAGGATGTCCAGAGGGTTGGCTTTGTCTGCACATCTACATTTAAATGACTGAAGTTAAGCCAGAAGGAGGTGTGAGGGTCTAAAGACTAGCCTACAGGCTTACAACCCATAGCCACCATGGCTTGCTTAGTCCATGGTTTAGTATCAAGCACAATATGTTTCATATATAATTATATGTTTCTTAAGACACATTAAATACTTTTACCTCTTTTAGCCACCTTCCATTCTATGGGTCCTGTTTTGTCTGATTGCCCTCATATGAGTTGAATACAAGCTGCTAGAAGTGCTCTGAGTCCCTGTCCCACAGAATCCAAGATCTACCCTGTATGTTCCTTGCGCTTTCTCCATTTTATGTCAGCCCCGATGAGGCTAGGCAGTGGAAGCATAGTACAGCTTCTCCTTTGATGGTAGCGCATGAAACCTGCACTTGCAGTCTAACTTGCATCATGTCTGATCATAAGCACCGTGTTGCTTTATTTCACAAGCATTAATGTGCAGAAATACGGCATATAAATAAAAAAAGAGTGTTCAGCTTCTAGTCAAATCCTTAGACAGTGCATCATAGCTGATTAGTGTAAGCCTTGCATTTGCATCATCCTGACAACATGTTCTTACTTACTCTTTTGGAATGAAAAGATAGATCCAGCCTTCACATATGGGGTACATATGCTGTAAAAAGAGCAATTTTGCTGAATCGGCTTTGTTGAGCAAATTACTAATGCATGACGTTGATTATCTAAATGGGAATGCTAGCCTGAAAATTAATAATGTAACTTTACAGGTTCATTTGCTGCCCAGGTGAATTTCACTAGAGGGGTTTCAAGCAGTGAAAGTGCACGTGCATGTGATATATAAAATGCACCTGTTGAAATAATGCTTCTTTTCCTAGATGTTATATTACATGGGCATGGACTAATTTCACTTTTAAAAATCCTACCCCAATTTAAATGCCTTCCCCCTCTGTCCCCCTGCTCTCCTGTTGATCTTAATAAAAATTTCTTCATGAAGGGAACTAGTTATTAGGGGAACAAATCAACTGCCCATTGTCAGGGGTACATATACAGCAGTTTTCATCCATACAGCTCAAAGCAACTTGCAGGAAGAGGGCATGAATCCCATTTTGCCCATGGTGAAATTCAGAGACTCAAGAAGAAAGTCATCACAGAAGGCTTAATATACAGTACTGGATTGTTCCAAGCATTGCTTTTATGTAGTAGGTGTAATGTATGGTCACAAACGCAATCATGTAAACAGAGTCCCTCTAATGAGTGATATGTACAGCTAGCACTGGGAGGAGTAAGAGAAACAGGAAAGAGTGAATGTTCTTTGATTAAGTTTTGATTTGTGAGTTCAGTGAGACAATCCGTTCCTTCCTCCTTCAATTATTCATTATGATTCTCACATGAGACTGGTAACAACAAACGGGTTGCTGTCAGCAGCTGTAGAAATGAAAGGGTAGTGGAACAAACTATTCTTTCACTTGGTCTTCCCTAATTAATGATAAAATTTTGTTGCAGCGTGTACTCAGATCAGTCTTTGTTGGAAATTGTAATGTATCACATATGGTTTGAATGTCAGATGTTGGTCCATTGCATTAACATTTTCATTGGTTTCTCCTCAGGGCTGATACTTCATATTTTGGAAAGTTGCAGGATCACCTCTGCATGCAGGAAAGGCTCCATCTTATTGCCCATCCCAGGCTGGTAAAACAGCAGGCATAAGTTAGTGGATCTGGCTGTGAGGAGGGCAGGTGGAGAGCAATGGGAAGTCCCTGCTTGCTCTTTCATAGCGATTTGCTTCAGTTGCCAAGCTCTGTTAAATAAACAGCCTATGCACCAAGCAGGAATTTCACTTGTACAAGGAGGCTTTTCTTTGAACCTTTCCAGGTGGGAATCTTTTTTAGCACAAGGCTCTCATTTAATGTTCACACTGCCCAAAGGCCACAGACAGCACCTCTGTGCAAGCTTCAGAAGACATAATCCTTGCCTTAAACACCTCATGGTCTGAGCATGCAGCAGTGCCCAATGTGGAGTGGAATGAACCTAGTGTATACCACCAAGGTGACAGGTGCCTGTCTTGCTAGGTCCAGTCATTTCCTTTATTAATTCAGTGAACTTAGGTATTTACTTTGGGTCTCTGTTGTGTGGCAGGGAAAGGACAGGAGGCTGGAAGCACAAAGAATGGCATGGAACAGGAAAGCACTGCCAGTGAAAGACAGAAAATGAGGACCAAGCCTCATGGAGCAAAAACCATTCTGACACGAAAATAAAGACTGTTAGTTTTCTAGTTTCCAACACTTGTTTTCAGAGGCAGAGACATCCACTGGAGTAGAAAACAAAGGCAGTGGATACTCTTCAGCATTGTTTTGAGCTCTTACCTGTGATAACTTTTTTGTTTTCTCCTTCTTGGCAGTCTGAAGTCTAAGGTCTTTTGGGAAGGCTTTAAAGAACTAATGGGGAGTCAAAAGCAGTACAGGAAGCAGAGACCTTATGCTCCTGGGCTAGTGGGGTTAATTGTTACATTTCCAGTCTTTGGGAGATTCAAACAGCTTTATATTTACCCATTAAAGCACATTATAACCACATTATAACCCATTGCTTTATTAGTTCATCAGAAATTATTTCTGCTGCCTGTAGTACGACATTTCTCTTGCACATCTTCCATGAGGAATGCCATGCAGAGTTGCGGGCACAAGGCTCTATACCTAGATGCAAGACAGAGGGAGCTGAGACTGCCTCAGAGACCTCAGAGACCAAGTTGATCCTTGGAGGCCACTGCTTGGCTCTGAGTCCTCTGCTGAAGAGATAACACACCTGTTGAGATGTTGTTATAGAGATGCTCCAGAGCTGTCTTGAGCACCAGTTTATGCAGCTGATTAGAGGTCAGTCACAGACATCTGAATTTAGGGCAGAATGCCAGCCCAGCCCAACATTAGCTCATCAGCTTTACACTGAGACTTGTGAGACCTGTTTAATGTGTCCCACAGAAGTACTTCCAGATGAACATTCATACCATAAGGGTGGTCTTTGCCTGCCTCTGTACCTCCACTGCACAGCTGTGAAGTAACTAGCAAAGCACAGCTTGGGATTGCCTGATCCGGACCGTAGTGAACAGCTAAAGTAAGTGGAATTCAGCCTGCCAAAGCCATTCATCTCTTGGTTTTCCTTTCTTCCCTTTCTTTTCTCTCTCCCCAGGTACGGATTTTATTAGAGGCAAGTAAGATGTGAGGGAAAACAGTGAGGGTAGTCTAGTGGCTTATATAGGGGTCTCCTTCATTACTGTGTTGCTGAAATATGTTACTGAAGTGGCTGGCTCCGGGGGGTATATAAGGATAAGGAACTTAGCTGGAAGTCTGCTTCCTTACCAGTTCCTAGAAATTAACAGAGTTTAGGCAATAATCAAGTACATTCAGTACCATATGTCAGAGCATATCGTAACACACAGAAAAAGGGGCCTTGTTATGCTTCATGCTGCAGTGGCACTTCAGTAAATCACCTCTCTTTGCTTATTCACATCACAGGACAGAAAGAGCAAAACACTGTGTCAGCCCGCAGCCAAAAGTTACTGGCATTGATTTCAGTGCTGTTTCACAAGGGGAGGCTGTGATGACCTACTGGCAAAAGCACCCTGACAGACCTTGAAGATGTGAATTCAGCCTTGGACGCAGATACCGTTTTTCTCTTGCCTTTTCTCCTGTGTCTGACCTAAATATGGAAGAGCACCTGGACACTGAGAGGTAAAGGTGATGACTGCCTGGGTGATGCCTGGGACCTGCCCCTCTGCATTGCTGGTTTCCTGATAGGCAGTCGGGTCTCTGTTACTTCTTTCACTCTCATGTGCAGCACATTTTTTTAGTGCTGTGCAGTCTCCTACAGTCAGCACTGTCTTTAACTTCTCTGATATTACTTAAGCTATCAGAGAAGTCATTTTTCCAAAAAGCTCCAAGCACCCAGTGGAAAAGGAGCTATAGAATCATAGAATAGTTAGGGTTGGAAAGGACCTTAAGATCATCCAGTTCCAACCCCCCTGCCATGGGCAGGGA
>JAOEHX010012073.1:0-10922 GCA_025448015.1 Bolborhynchus lineola
CCTTGCACTTGGCATGGTTAAACTTCATCAAGTTGGCATCAGCCCACCTCACAAGCGTGTCAAGGTCCCTCTGGATGCCATTCCTTCCCTCCAGCTTATCAACTGCACCACCCAGCTTGGTGTCATCGGCAAACTTGCTGAGGGCGCACTCAATCCCACTGTCCGTGTCACCAACAAAGGTGTTGAACAAGACCGGTCCCAACACCAATCCCTGAGGGACACCACTTGTTAATGGTCTCCAGCTGGACACTAAGCCATTAAGCACAACTCTTTTTGTGAGGCCATCCAGTCAGTTCTTTATCCACCAAGTGGTCCACCTATCAAATTGATGTCTCTCCAATTTAGAGACAAGGATGTCACGTTAGACAATGTCAAATACTTTGCACAAGTCCAGGTAGATGACATCAACTGCTCTACCCCTGTCCATCAGTGCCTTAGCCTCATTGTAGAAGGCCACCAAATTGGTCAGGCAGGATTTCCCCTTAGTGAAGCCATGCTGGCTCTCACCAACCACCTCACTGGTTTTCATGTGCCAACATAACACAATCCATGACTAAGGTGAACCAGTTTTCGCTGCTGCTTCTTTGCCAAGTCCTCCCTCCTAATGCAGCAATAAGCTTTCTCCAAAGGAATTAATTTTAATGATACCCCATACAATGGGGTTTTCCCCTGTCTTTATATGAGGCCACCAATGTCAGGGCTCTAAAGGGCTTTAATGGCCCTGACCAGCTTCACCTGGGGCTTTCACTCTCATCCTCTTTCCCATTGGAACAGAGACTCTATCTAAATTCAACCCATGGTTGTGCTCAATTCTGATTAGTATTGCTGTATTTTGCTTGATTTTGGCTCTGCCTTATCACTGTAAGCTTGTGTAATCATGTGAGTTCTTGGTTGATGCTGACTGCTATCCTGCAGCCAGGGTGGCTTACCCAATTTAGGTATTGTTGTATGAGCACTGGCTGGTGAGGCACCTGCCCTGCTGGTCCTAGGATCCACTTAGGTCCTGGTTTCTTGTTCCTTTAAGAGCAGCAAGTGTTTGCTATTGATAAAGAAGTGAGGGACTAATTCCCAGTCCCTGCTTTTCTCCCTTTGGTTGAAGTAATTGGCCTCTATCTTCAAATTGTCTGCTGATGAAGATTGTGGGTCTTTGCTGTTACTAAGAACTGTGTATGAGTGATGCTGGTAGATAAGATGGCTATAGAACAGCTAGAAACAGCAAGGGTGTTCCTGTTTTGCTCACCCTACAGCTGCACTTGAATTTTTTATCCTGAAGTCTCTTCTTGCAGATGAGTATAGCAAAGGAAAGGGTCTGGTTTGGAAGCAAAGAGGGATATGTGCAATTAAATGAGTAATAGTAAAAGATGTTTTGGTTTTGAGCAGATGCACACCAGGCAGAAGGACTATGGGTGGATTATCAAGGCTTGGCAAGAGAATTTAGTGCACTTTCTATATTAATGCTGATAAGACTTACATTTGCTTCTTCATTCTTCAGACTCATCCAGGATTTATATTAATTTGCAGCCATAAAACAAGATAACTAGCTTTTCTCTCTGCTTTTCAGTATGTTTTTTACTCCCTTTGTTCTTCATGTGGAGATAATCTTTTGTTTACTAGAACACCTGTAAACACTGCAAATGCTTTGATTTAAGAGCCCATTTTAGTGATTAGTGCTAATTTCATTTTTTATTTATTAGCAGTAATATTTCCCTTTTAGTATTATGATCCTGAGGCAATGCAGCATGTTAGACTCCCTGGTCATACACAGAACTGCTTGCTTAGACAATGAGCCGTTAGTGTCACCAGGAGCTGCTCCTTTCCTGACACTCCACTGGTGTCCGTAGTTGCATCCCACTTGGAGCCCTGCAGCCATTGCCCACTCTGTAGAGCTTGTTGTACTAGAGGGGTTTCCCCCACACCCTGTACACTGGAATTAGTATTTGTTTCGAACAACTTCTGTTGTAATATAGGTTGTATTTATAAATGCAAGCTATAGGATCTTCTGATTTGTACCTGTTTTCTTTGTTGCTACTCTGAAGTCCTCCATTTTATTATCAGTAAATATTAGTCACATTTGTGATGCCAAGACATCATTCTAAAACATTGGTGGAGTTGAACATAATCGTACTGTTGGCAGAAACTGATGTGCTTAAAAGCCATAATTCATCATGCTCTACCACCCCAGCATTTCCTGGCACTGGGAAGGAATCTCACAGCAGTTATTCCTGCTTCCTCATTCAGTGGGAATACACTGCTGTAATTCAACCAGTGCTCTCTGCAGTCTGTGTCCTCCTGCAGTGGGTATCTGAATTTTGGAGCAATCTAACATCATTGTAGTCTGCTTTTCCTCTGCAATATTGAAACTCATGTTTGTCACATGTGTGAAAAGCATTTTCACTTGTGAAAAACAACCCTTAAACAACAATCATTTAAACTACATTAAACAGCATTTCTCCCTTTCATTGACTCCTCTGACTTTCAATTGCTTCTGAGATTCAGGAGCCTAAGGAAGTATCTTTGTTTCAAAAACACATTTTCATTCCTCCAAGGCTTTCAATCTGTGGGGCATGATTTAACAAAATAGTTTTGATGGTGAATGTATTTAACTAGGAAAATGATGGAACTGTATGTATGAAGGAGGTAGTCTTGGAGCTGTTTGTATGCATAAAATGTCCTGATGCATAAAATGGGAAGGCACATTTAAATGTTGTCTCTTCACCTGCATGGCTGGAGCCTAGGCGGGTGAATGACCTCTCTTGCCCAAATGCAACATGACCTGCCCAGGCCATTGGCAGGTAGGAGGGGAGGACAAAGCAACCAAGAGGCTGGGCAATTATTTTTGGAAACTTGCTGTTTAGAGATCACAATAGCAGTTGAAATACCTCTTGGAAGAGCTTTGGAAACTGTGCAGCTCTCCCTTTCAGGCACTGTCAAATGGCTATGAAATAGTAAATGGTTGCTTGTTAATAGTCCAGGGACTGGGATGTCCTCAGCATGTGGAGAAAAGAAGGGTCAGGTCTTTCCTTTTCTCCAGCTTCTGGGAAAAGAAGAAGCCTCTGGGACTTCCTTCATCACTGTATGCGATCAGTCAGCACAGAGCCTGTCCAGATGTCCCCTTTCTGGCTTTCAGTTGTACTGTGCTACTTCCTTGCTCCCCTCTACCCACCTTCCTCATTGACATGGCACTGGTGAGAACAAAATTGGACAGTAAATTAAGCTGTACAGTTTATAATACTGTCTGCACCCTGGTCTAGACCACACAAAAGATGGTTTTGAAAACATGTATTTGCTGAAGCTTATTGGCGCTAGGAGAGGGAAGGTATTAGTAACAGTTTCAGTCTCGATTTATTTCCAAGCATCCAAAATAACTACACAAAAAAGGCAAATTAATCAGCAAAGCATCAACACGGCAGCCAAGCTGCACACACCCATGGTGGGGGATTGTTCGGATGGCTGAGCCTGGAAACACTGCATAGCAACCAGAATTGTGTGATGTATTAGGGGAAAAATGAAAGCAAAAACACAGAAGGAGCTGGACAATGACTGGAACTGTGGCTGTAGAGAGTTAGGAATCAGCCAAGGAACAGAAGTAAAGTTTACCCAGACAAGTTTGCGTAATTCTGTCAATGGCTTTTATGGGCACAGTGACCCTGGTGTGCTTTGACATGGAGTCCCAAATGGACAGGATGTGGGGCAGAGGGCTGTAGCAGGAGGTGAGAGCTCTTGTTGATCCTCTGTGCAGCCACTTGTTCCACAGGAGTGAAAAGCAGTGGGCAGAGGTGGTTTTTTCACTGATACAGGCTCCTGGAAGGACACCAGGCAGAGGAGGTGTTTCTGAATATGAGTGCCATGCTGGGAGATGAGCTGGAGGCAGGGACTCTGGCTTTCAGTGCTCTGATGCTATGAGATCTGAGCACATCTCAGGACTTTGCAGGAGAATCATGGAGCTCTTCAGCTTTTTTCAGGCTGGGGATACATTCCACAGCATACAGACTTGTTTTTCTTAGTCATCTTTCATTTCCTTAGTCATATTCAACTAGTCCACACCCTGGGTTTAGAATTGCTTGCCTAGTCTGGGCACAGAGCTGAGCAGGAATGGATTGCTCCCAGCTCTTGCCTGCATGGGAAGGAGGCTGCTGAATTCCCAAGAGAGATTTAGGATGCAAGTGCCCCCAGCCATTCACCACCATCATGTAGCTGGAGATAGGATAAGAAGCCCTGAGCAAAACTTGCAGACCTGGATGCTGTGACTGCTGCAGAAACACAGGATGAAGTCAGAGTCCTTCCAGGAAAACAAAGCTCAGGACTGGGAATGCTGCCTCTAACACTTCTATGGGGAAGAAGGAGCCACAGCCCTCCCTCCAGCAAACCCCACCTCAGCCAGGCGCGAATATCTCCTGGGGATTATTCCTAACTGGGCAAATTCCCACCATCAGGTACTATTCCCTAAGGAAGGGAGATATAAACTGTGGAGTATGACAGTGTCTGCAGGGCAATCCCTTCTCCTACATGCACAGAGGAAGGGGTACACCTTCACCGAGTACTAAATCCGTGTGTTGCCAGAGTCTCAGCACTGGGAATAGGAGCAGAAACTTTTCTCGGAAGGTCTGGAGAGTCTCTGCTGCCATCCCAGAAGCCAATTGGGTTTGATCTTGCATGGCTGCAAGAAAGCTAGTGTATTTCTCCTCCTCTCCCATTTTGCAAGGCTCTTGGGAGAGTGATGCTGGTCAACTCCAGGCAAGCAGCAAACTAGTTTAGAAGTGCTGAAGCTGTGAGACCTCAGCACTCCCTTTTTAGCTGGTTGCCTTTGTGAAACAGAGATATAGGGCATTGCATGGTAAGATCTGGAGATGCTGCTTTAAAGCAAACACTAAATATTCATCTCCTGAGTGGTGGGTAACCACAGCTCATTTGTGAAACTTCACAGCAGGCAGTGCTGTTCCCTGTGGCTCTCCCTTGGCAGCTAATCTTCCAGGAGATTCTCCCATGGCTCATGGGTGGTTTTCTGTAGCCCAGGAGAACATAAGAGGAGAAGATTGTGTATCACACAGAGTTCAGTGGCAGGTAGCGTTGCCTGACACACCTGTCTGCTACAAAAGTGGTTGGGAACAATCACAACCAGCATCCTGGGAGAGGCTGGATGGAGGTGATTCAAAATATCTACAGTGAAATCTTGCCTTTATTATCTCAGGCACCAACATCCCACGTATTTCAAGGAGGACCAGCATTTTACTCCCACAACCCAAAGATAAAACAAACCTTGGTACTTGCAGCTTCAATGCAAAACTCTGCTTTATGGAAAATAGCATCCTAGCCTCAAGAAGTGGCTAAATACACCTCCCTTTTCCTTCCTGGTGCAAAGCTTTGTAGCTATTGCTGAAATCTCCTGTGAGTTCTGCTGTCCAAACAGCCTGTAAAAGCCATAAACATTTCTCATCACTTCCTCCCATCTTTTTAACTTCTCTTTGGGCTAAAGCATTGTTTCTCTTCCAGACTACACTGAAGATTACTGCCCAGACATTGCACTAAAATGTAATGTTGTATTATGAAAAGCAAACAAACATTGCATTGAACACAAAACACAGACTGTCAAATGAAGTAAGACAGAAAGAGTTTTTGTCAGTCCTATCCAGTCATACTGGTGCTTTGGTATGTCCAACAGCTCAAAAGGATATTTTTCTCTGATTTTTTGACTTGATGCAGAAAGAATCAAGAGAAAAAAGAAAATATATCAATTCTCCTCAGTGGGGATTGCCCCTATTTCATAATTAGTTGCACTTTATCACAACTTAATAATCATATTGCCACAGGTAGGTACATACACCTAAGAGATGGAATTAGGCCTGGGTAATGTACTTTTTAGACAATGTTATTTGTCAGGTTTAAGGTTTGCCTTACTAATGCAACTTGTTGCAAGTCATGTATACTCGCAGTCTCTGAATGATACACCCTTACCGGTAAATGCTCAGTACTAAAATTGATATATTTATAAGTGGTAAAAATGTGTCTTTCTCAGAATCCTCTTCCATTACAGAATGAGGTGTGTGTTACAAGAGTGTACTGGGCATTCAGCTTGCACAGTGATGCAGAGCTTCACATCACTGATTTACTATCATTAGCGGTCATTACTGGGTATCTGAAGTGCTCCTAATGACAGCCCAGAAGCAGAGGCGATGTTCAGATACTTTTCTGGTTATCATTTACAAGTGCTGGTTTTAGAATAAGGATAAGGAACTTCATCCCAACACATATCTGCATCCCAAAAGGAATAGGCTGTTATACAAAATTCCCTGCACTCCTTTAAATGCAGCTAAACGTTCATAAACAAAACTCTCTGGAGAGCAAAGCCCATAGGTATATCTCTGCAGTCACTAACACAGTGTGCTGTGCCCTGGGAGGCAGTGGGGCTTTCCTCTGTGGGTTGGCACTGATTTAATTCCTTAAATTTCAGTGCTTTTCCCTTCTCCTTCTGCCCTACTGTCAAGTGCTTCTGCTTTAGTTGTGCAAGGAAATGCATTAAACTTCATTCTTGCTGTATTCTGCCCCCACTGACCAGGGTTATAGAGCATGTGGAAGAAAGGAGAGACACTGTTGTCTACGCAAGGGAACAAGTGGAAGAGAGATGGGAAGAGCCCTCAAGCTGGTGCTGCCATCTTGCCCTGGAATTCTGAGTTCAGCAGTAGAACTGATGTTTTATGAAGTTATCCATGACGACAGAGATCTGGGTCTGTGCCACTAACATCATACACTGAGGCATGCCTGCATTTCCAAGGTATGTGGGCTTGGTGATTCTTCATATTTCAGTAAGCTGCCCTGAAAAGTCCCTGTCCTGGAGTGTTTCTGGGGCTGCAGAGGCCATCTGGGATCAGGGCAGCACAAAGAAAGGTGTTGCCAGAGGAAGTCATTCCTTTTGGGTGAAGACATGAGGTGTTTCATGGAAGAGGGAACCTAAGGGCAAGTGTCCTTGGTATATCCCAGCACAAGCTCCTGCAGCCAGTCCCTCTACATTACCTCACTTCAGCTGATGATTTTACTTGTGTCAAAGGCTGTTGAAGTATTTATGCTGCTATGGCAGCTTCAGAGCTTTTTCCTACATGTGGCTCAAGGTAAATGTGAGTAAAGTTTTCTGTGTTCAGACTTCACAGTGGTCTCAATCTAAATGTCTCAGTAGTGATCACAGTGGTACCTGCACATGGCTGCATGGAGCTGATATGGGCAGAGGTCTGGGAGCAGTAACCACCACCACTGTCAGGCTAAAGATTAGGACTGCCAAATACTGAAGAAGGTACATACAACAAACATCACGTAGATGTTACTAAGACCCCTGATGGAATCCCTCAGCAATAAAACAATGCATGAATCCAAAATTAACATGTTTGCACATATCTACAGTGCCTGTAATCATTATAGCCCACCTTTGGCAGCCTGCTTACTGTTTCCTCATGCATCAAAACTGTCACATACAGACACTTGACCCAATTAACTCCTGTAGAGAGAAGTCATGAGGAGAATAGGTATCTAACCTGCACTTAAGGCCTGACATTCTCTCTTAGAAAGAAAAAATTCAAACCAAACCCATCCCTCCTCTGAAAAAGGATGTTTCTCTTAAAAACAGACTTTTTCCTGGTTTTGTTTAGTCTTTGTTTTTTAAAGCTGCTGTTGTTACAAGTAATCCCTAAGATTCTTGTTGCTGGAAAACATTAGGAAGAATTTGTTTATATTCCCAGTGCATCTTGCAGGCATTTCACAGCATGCTGTGCATAATCTTCTCTTGCTTCTTCCTCTATGAAGAGTTGTCTTTGTTGGTTGAGTGGCTGTTTGCTATAGTAACAAAACAGATAAAAAAGGGAGAACCCTTGATCAACCTCAAAAACTAGCAAGGGATTCTGTGTGGTGCCTGAAATGAACTTGTAACTCATTCCCAGTTAGACAAATGCGTTTGGTCAGGAAACCGCATCTTATTGCTATAATGCAATAAGCTCTGTGTACTTACAATCCCTTACTTTTTTCATGTTCTCCCTTGCATGGTCTGTGTATGTGGTTTATCTGTGTGCTTCCTCTCTCCCCGAATTCGCCTTTCCAATTGCTGGATCCCTGCTGCATCCCCCTGGATAATGCACAACCCATATATCACAGGGCACACCAATAACCACACTTTCCAGTGATTTGGGAGAGGTATGAATATCCGCTTGAAGATGATGGATGCCTGTGAGAAGCTGAGCATAAAGCTCTGAGCAAGACTCTGCCCAGTACTCGCCACGGTACTTTAGAACTGCAGCAAGGTCAGGATTCGCGTGCTGTGCTATTGGGAAGCAAGAGGTTTATGCCAGTGTGTGAACCTCCACACAACAGCAATCACTTTGTATTATTTAATTTTCCTGTTGACTTTCAGCTTGAAAAGGCAGATGTGCTGTCTTTCAGATGCTCAGCTAGGCAGAGTTTTGTGCTCCTGGCACCGGTCTGAGTGTCTGAATGGAGGGGTTTGGCACTAGGCTGTTTGGAAGAAAGCTGTTTGCTGGCTCATGAACTACATGCCGGCTGATGAACTACATTCTTCTGCATTTCTATGTTCTTAGATATATATCTCGCTTTTCTCTTCAGTCTGCACTAAATTCTCAGCCACACGATTGCTCAGGGGTAGCTGGCTGGCAAGCCTGTGTCTGCACTGCTGAATTCATGCTAGGACTTGGAAAGCCTGAGGTGCACGGTCTGCCTGATGGCAAGTCCTGCAGACCCTGAGACTGTCCAGAAGAGTTAGTGCAGCCGGCCATGATACAGTCCTTGATGTTTTTGGGATTGTACTGCTTCTACTGATCTACAGTAGCAGAACAATACACAATGATTGCTTGTCCTCCACCAACACATGGGTCTCTCCCTAGCTCCTCTTCATAAATACTTTAGCTGGTTGTAGCTTGTGTTTGCTCCAGCCAAAAGAAAAACTGCTCCAGGAATGATGCTATCACTCTTCTATCACTCCTCTTCCCCACAAATAACCACCTTTGAACTTTTGCAGCAGGTAATATCAGCCTGCTGCTGCTGAACCTCACTTTGTCTCCACCTGGGAAACGGAAGTTTTATCTGCTGCAAGAAACTTTTCTTTGTACTTTACTTGGCCTTTTTTGCTGGAAAGAAAACTCGAATGCTCTTTTCACATACAAAAGCAGGCATCACTCTCAGAAAAGGTGGTCCCTGGAGCAACATCCACCTCTGCTGCTTGCTATGAATTGCCTCTTCACGCACCATTCCTGAGTGGGTCTCCCCTGCCTTACCCACTATAATTTAGAACCAGCAAAGGAGCACAAGCAGAATTCGATTGAATGAACAAATTTTGTTCTGCACTTTTACATTTTATTTCTCCATCCAGTTGTTGGATAGTTTTGCCCTAAGTATCTGCGCACAAATGGCTCTTTCTAAGCCCCGGATGATTGCTTCTTAATTCAGGCTTTGGGCTATTTTGGGCTCGCTCTTCTCCTCCCAAGAGGGTGCTGGCCTGGTGTGATGATCCTGGTGTGCCACCTAGTGACTAGACTATTCCCTCGTCGCCATCATTTATCGTGGGCACGGCTTGCACACCTTTGCCCATAAGTCCACAGTCACCTGGATTGCATGTAACCCGTGGCAATGCCTGCAGCCCCTCCACCCTGCTCCATCTGTCCAGGCAGGGAGGATCCCACTGCACTGCTTTTCCCTGCTTACTCCTGCAGGAATCTCTTTTCTTCCATCTTTCTACTGCAGTATCTGCCTTCTCTCAAATACAGGCAAGGAATGGGAGCAGACCATTTGCTGATGTGCTGGATCACCCATGGCCATAATCTAATCCATCAAGCAATATTTTTGCACAGCATACAAAAGTTTAGCATTATATACATGGCAAAGAAACGCTGTTGGGGAGTCTAGACAGTGTTTAAATCTCCTGTGGCATGAGGGATATCATTACAAATATTAGCTGCCATGGTGCTGCACCACACCTCATGAAACAACTTCTGAACTATGTGAGGAGATAAAGGCTGGAAGAGCAATAGTTGATGCTAAGGCTGGAGCTGAGGCCTTCCTGACAGAGCTTTGTGTTTGCTGCTCACTCCCCGGACACCCACAGGCTCTGCAGGAGAGGCGCAGGGTGGAAGGGAGGAAAGCACACCATAGAGAAGTGCCTCCCAGCCGAGCTGGTGCGCAGGCAGACCGGCCTCCACTGCTCCTGGCAAAAGTCCTCTGCTCCAGGCACAGCTCCCCAGACGTCTGACCTCCCACCTGCTTTCCGCAGTCCCCTGGGGCACGGGAGTTGTACCGAGCCACCCATCAGTTTACAGGCGTCTTCACAGGGCAGGTTTAGACCCTCCCAAAGGCTCAGCTCCTGGCACTGTACCCTTTCCTAGAGGATGCCAGGGAATCCAGCTGGGTGCTATGTGGTTGCAGCAGCAAAGCAATACACACAAGTGCTGAGAAGGGACTGAACTTTATTACTGGACTTACTATTCACCTGCTATGAGTCGTGCAGCAAAATTATGCTGCAGAGGTTGGTAGCTGCTAAGTCACTAAGTACCCTACAACAGAAACTCAATTGCAAGTAGAAACATAGTGATGAGTGAAGTGACTCCCACAGGTAGATGGGGCAATTAATAAAAGGTGAAGTGTAGGAAGGCAATGAACTTTATCAGTGTTGATCTATGCTGGAGGTCAAGGGAAGCAATTAATGTTCCTAAAGGTCTAAAGCGTCCTTCCCTGTCCTCACAGGGTGGCAGCAGTGAGCAGCCTGAGTGTTGCGAGCTTCCTGATCACGACCTTTTTTCTCATTCCCAGAGCAAAGGTTTGTTCAGGGAGGAAGGTGAAGCGGCTCCCGGGGTCTCTCTGCTTTTATCTGTGTCCTGGTTTAAGCCCTGTCAGCCATGCAGTTTGCTCACTCACTGCTCCCTCTTTCTTTCCCCCCC
>JAOEHX010012075.1:0-13525 GCA_025448015.1 Bolborhynchus lineola
C
Source organism: Bolborhynchus lineola (assembly GCA_025448015.1). Classification (NCBI taxonomy): domain Eukaryota; kingdom Metazoa; phylum Chordata; class Aves; order Psittaciformes; family Psittacidae; genus Bolborhynchus; species Bolborhynchus lineola. The sequence goes on from JAOEHX010012075.1 coordinate 2, forward strand.
TTTTCCTTTTCCTTTTCCTTTTCCTTTTCCTTTTCCTTTTCCTTTTCCTTTTCCTTTCCTTTTCTTTCATTTCCTTTCTCTTTTCTTTCTCTTCCCTTTCACTTTTCTTTCTCTTCCCTTACCTGGACAAATGGCTGGCTGCAAAGGAGGCGCATGTGGCTGAGCAGCCCATAGAGGTACATGTTTGTTGAGCTGGAACACTGAGCAAGGCTAAATGTTTGAACACACCGTACAGATTTCCATCCCTGCACTGTTTTTCCTTCTTTGCACATATATCAATTTTCAGAGGTTTAAAAGCTCATGTCTGAGAGTGCTGTCTAGAGATGTTGAAAGTGGCCAGCAGGTTCAGCAGTTACTGCAGGTGGGCTGGCAGACGAGCAGATACTCCAGAAGAACAGGCTGGGGTATCAGCTTCTCTTAAAGAAGAGCAGAGAACAAAACATGAAAATCTTCATAACCAACTGCAATAAAAGTGTTCATACACAAAAATCGGATCGATAAAATATGTTATATTTTAACAGCAATCCTGCAAACAAACAAAGAAGACCACCACCACCTCAGAAGTATTAATTATTTCCTGTTCAGGACTGCAAAAGAAATAGAGACAGATTGTATGACAAACGCTGTATGTTCATTGACAACCTGGTTTTGCCTTTAATACAATTTAAATCAGAAGCAAGAGTAAACAGGGCTGAAAGGAGGCATTGGACATAAACTGTGTAATCCTATCTGGCTCTGGAAACTGTACTTTCAGCGGAGCAACCTCAAGTACCTACTGTGTCATTCCTACAGGGATTCAGGTGGTTAAGTGCATTTCTGCACTGAATTTGGGTATTGAATATTTTCTAAGTGAATGTGGGCAATTTTATGGAGTTTGGGTTAACTACTCCTGTTTTCTTTAACTGTAATCATCTGTATGCCAACAATGGTTTGGTCACTGTTCCTTACCCCAGGGTGAGCCCACATCCCAGGGCAGTGTGATGGGGGCTCAGCCCTGTGCCCACTACCAGGGCCCTTGGGCACACAGAGGAACTGCTGGCAGCTACTTGCTGGCCACATGTGCCTCTGGGCAGGAAGGGCTGTACAGGAGGAGTAGGCAGCCAGATGCCATTCTGCAGCAACAGTGCCCACACAAGCTGTGGCATGATGACCGCAACTGCTGGCCAGCCACATTAGCATCTTGCCATGCCCAGCTCATGTCCCCTAAAAGCTGGTTTGCCTGAGAGCTGTTTCTCCTTTGTAGCTTCATGAGTCCCTGAGTACAGGCTATTTAACTTGGCCTGCCAAAAATTCAAACCAAAGTCTATTTCCTCCCATGTTTAGGAGTATAAACAATGACAATTTATATCTGACAACTCTTAACTCAAGGAAAGGCTTTATGTAAACACACGTTTGCTATCTTCTGGTTTCTTTCTTAACCAAACCCTTCAGAAAGTGTACACACACTTCATAATGATACAAGCAACATTTTCTTACTGCTACACACCAGAGAAGTGCTTGGCATAGCATTTCATTCCAGTCTCAAATCCCCCACACACAGGGAGGCTAAAGCTTGGGCTCCATACTTGTTGCTCCTGATGAGATGTGCCTGGAGTCCAAAGGTGGAGGCTGTTTATGAGCCCTGAATCCTTACACCTGGTCTCCTGCTCTGACAACCACTGGAGCACAGTTCTCCAGCATGGCTGAAAGGGATCCTCTGCACTCTGCATTCCTTGGAAAGCATCCTCTGTTTAACAAACTCAAGTATTTTATTAAGAAGTCTCAAATGGAGGCTCTGCAGTTTCTAAAAGCCATTATTATCACTAGCCATTTATTGCCAAACAGTGCAATCTTTACAGAACTCAGCATTGTGAGAAGTCCCAGAGGTAGTGCTCTGCTTTATACAGGGGAACACTGTGGTCTTGGGCCGGGCTACTCATGGCTTTGCTCACCCATCCATTCCTAAGCAGTCCGGGGTTTACCAGGCTGGTCTCTATGAACCTTCTTACTAGAACACATATTCATCAGATGACTTGAAAAATTGACAGAGCTTCTTTTAAAGCTTTCAGGTAAGTCTCTGTTTCTGAAACATACATAAATATATAATAAAAACAGAAACATCAGCGAGCGATTTACTGGAATTGGAGGCTCAGCTGTTTTCTAATCTGTAAATAGACTACAGAAGCCATTTCCTCGATGACCCTTGTGTTTTCCAAACCATGTACCACTTTGTACACACATGCTCACACTGCAGACACCTCAAGAGCCCTAGAAAGAACAGGACATCAGCAAGGAGCAGAGATTTTGACTGAACCCTGTCTGTATTCATGTATGGGCACTGCAACCAGACTTGTCCAGAAACACCCTGAAGCAAGGACTCAGTTACCAAAATGCCTAGCAGTCAGCTTCAAGATGGAAAAGTATCTCTCAGGACAAGTGGTTTCTCACTACCTATTTACTGTACAGGAGTCCATTGCAGTGCAGGAAGGTGGAAATAAGTAACCTGAAGAAAGCCTGAGTAACCTGCCCGAGAACAAGAGATGCATCTCTTCTAAGAAATGGTACTCAAGCTTGTGTCACTTCCCACACGCTGCAGGTAGCCAAACACCACTAGGGAGCTTCAACCAGAAAACCTTAAATTACAGTCAGCCTGTGTTTATGCAGGATTTGTAGGATATCTGGTTTGCTAAGTGGCTTCTAATGCACTTTGGGGACTAAGAGATAACCTCTGTCCTGAGCCTGACAACGGACTTGTGGACAAGGGGCTGCAAACCTCAACAGGATCACCAGCCTGAAAGCAGCTCAGACTCTCAGTACCATAAAAAGAAGAGCTTAGGAGGCACTGCTGCTGGTGACAGAGCCACATAAATTGTGAAATTAATGCCTTGGAAACAGAAAGGTCCTTCCCAAGAGATCAGGAAATGCAAGAGGATGCAAGAATACAAAGTTCAGACTCTTTTGTTCAAATTCCAGAAGTCTTGTACATCAGCACTGAAATGGTATCAACACTAATAGGTGTGCCAGCACGTTTTCTCAAGCCTGAAAATCCAAAACTAGTGTTGCATAACTGATGCATAAGCATCAGTTTTGCCATCTTCTCCTGCCAGCTGCTCCCTCAGGTTTGCTATTTTACCTGCACTGACAAAGACTCCACATATAGGCTCCTGGGTACCATTTCCCACCTCAGACCTGCTAAGTAGCGCCTTCGCTCCACCCAGGCCTGTCCCACACTCTGTTGGATCAGCCCCAAATATCTCCAAGCTGCCCAAAAGCCTTGCTTTAAGTCCCGTTTCTGCACTTTTCCTCCCAACCCACCAGCTCCTCCCCAGCTGCTGGTGCCTTAACCCCTTCCCTTCCTTGCTGAGCTTTAAAACCCTGTTATTGGAGGGGAGAGAAGGAGGGGGGTGCCTCTATCTGTACTTTGTGTTAATAAAAATCCTAGCAAAACTGAACAGACCCAGTTTTAATACTCTGTATTTCTTGTGTAGGCAAGGATCTGAAACGAGGGCATGGAACAGCCTGATTTGTACAAATCTGAAGGCTGGGGGATGAATTTGATGTAAATGATTTCCTTCTGAACATAAAACTCAACAGGGGGATGAAACACCTCCCACAGGAAGACAGGCTGAGAAAATCAGGGCTGTTCAGCCCGGGGAAGAGGCTGCATGGAGATCTCATAGCAGCCTTCCAGTGTCTGAAGGGGGACTACAGGGGTGCTGGGGAGGGACTCTTCATCAGGGACTGTAGTGATAGAAGAAGAGGTGATGGGTTTAAACTCAAACAGGGAAGTTTAGATTGGCTATAAGGAGGAAGTTCTTTACTGTGAGGGTGGTGAGGCACTGGGATGGGTGAAGTTGTGAATGTTTCACCCCTGGCGGTGTTCAAGGCCAGGTTGGACATAGCCTTGGGTGACATGGTTTAGTGAGAGGTGTCCCTGCCCATGGCAGGGGGGTTGGAACTAGATGATCTCAAGGTCCTTTCCAACCCTAACTATTCTATGGTTCTATGACTATTCAAGAGAAATCTGCAGAGTTCCTTAGGCACCTTTATCTGCACCAAGACACGCCATATCCCTGGGTTAACACTGGTGATGCAGTATTTGTCTTGTATTTAGCAAAAGCCTTAAAAATCACTCCTGACACAGGCAGAGATTTATACACTACATGTAGGCATGGCTGCAGCAAAGTTCTCTCACACACACAAGATGAATTAATCTCACTTTCAGAAGGCTGCTGTGGTCAGCCCCAGTATCCTGCCTTACACAATGGGTCTAGCAATCCTTCTGATATTTATACTTAGAGGCATGAAGTGCTCCAAGCAGAATGGAAGGGAAGTGCTCCAGGTTCTGAGTCTCCCTTCAAACTTTGAGACCAGTAAAACAAATTAAGATAAAATAAATGAAATATTGAAGTGAAATAAAGTGAAATGAAATGAAATTAAATGAAATAAAATTAAATTTAAAACTAAAATAAATAAAAATAATAAAAATTAAAATAAAATAAAATGAAATAGTAAATTAAAATACTTCTCAGCAAATATCCCACAGTGAACTCAAAGTAAAAGTAAACATGGCGCAGTGTTTCAGCTTGGAGGTCTCTATCCTTGCATTGCACTAAATAGCTTTAGTATTAAGTATTTCTAATGCATTATCATCTGTAAGCATCTGGACAATCTGGCAATTGTGGGAGGGTTGGGATTTGAATCACAGGCTAATAAAATCTGCAGTGAAACCTATACATGAAATACATGAAGTCAGACAGAGGTATTATTTCTGTGTGCCACTGATGTGTTAGCTTCAACCCCACACTGGCCATGCAGTGAAGGGGCTGGGATGAAACTGTTGGTGGTTGGCAAGCCTTTTTCAAATGAGCTTCATGAGAGATGCTTACAGGAGACATTACACCAAGGGAGGTGTCGGTGCGACTCAGCAGCAGAGCACACTTCCAGTCTTCACACTCTGTCTTCTGAGGGTGCACCACCTTCTGCCTTAATATTTTGGCTTCCATTGCCTGTGAAGGGGCCCAACAGTTTTGCTTTTCTGATGTTGTCCTTGGCCTCAACATCTCTGCATTTTGTTGCTCTTCCAGTGAATAAAAAATAACCCTGAGCTGCCTTTGGCAGCCCTGCATGGGGCAGGCTTTTGTAGTGAGAAGGCTGTTTTCCAAAGCAAGCCAAACTGTAACCTTTGACATGGGATCTGGTTTTGCAAAGTCCTTAGTCTGGACTAGAAAAGACTATGCACATACCTGACCCATCAGTATCATATGTTGCTTTAGCCTAAAACAAGCAGGAGTCCATCCTCTCTCTGCATGGGCAGCAGAATTTTTATGAAACACCCTGACACCTCTCGGTTTCTAAGCTGAAGTGTTTTTCATACTGGCTGCCTCCTGCCAGCAGTCATTAATAATCCTTTCCCAGTCCCTGGTTGTCCATAGCACTTCCCAAGCCACTCTGCTCATGTGCTGGCAGTTGTGACAGCTCAGTTCCCGTTAACTGCGACTGGTCATATAGAAGCAGCACGTTCATCTTTCTGTCTGCTCCCAGGGAAGAAAATTCGTGTCGTCCCCCCCTTCCCTAGAAGGCCACATGAAGAGAAAAAAATAGGAAAAAAAAAAAAAAAAAAAAGGAAAAAAACAAAACCAAATGTGTCTCAAAAGCTTGACTTTAATTTGACTTTTAATTTCCTTCCATGCCTCCTCAACCTTCCTTCCTTCCTTCCTTTCTTCTTCCTTCCTTCATCCGTTTTTCCATTCCTCTTTTCTTTCCTTCATTATATTTTTCTCCCCAGCTTTCTCTCAAAAACCAGCAGAAGAAAAGAAACGCTCAAGACAGAAAAGGACAAAAGAGAGAAAACTGACCATGAAAAGCTACATGGTAAACAATGAAACTTTACCAAGTTGTAGGGAAGGTGGGTGAAAGCCCTGAAGTGCTTTGTTAATAGATTTGAAAACTGAACATTTAAAACAAATAACAGAAAGGTATTTTTGAACTTCAATAATCTGTATCTATTTTATAAGCAGCTCTAACTCCACACCTGTAGAAAATACTCATGTTTGATAGAAGATTATTAGTTCAAACCCAGGCACTGAGAAGGCTCATACCACATCTTCCTCCTCTTAAAAGCTTTAAAGACAATAGATCTGCATACCTCATGACACTAACAAGTTGTCTGCAATATACTTTGGGAAGATTTAAGTTTAGTGTATTGATAATTTTTAACCACCCTTGTACAAGACTGACCTTATTTGTGGGCAAATTAGACAGTTGTTGCCCTGGGCATTAGTGTACTTCTTTTAGCTTGATGGGCTGAAGAAACAGTTGGTGTAGGCTGCTCTATGTACACAGTGACAGAGCAGCATGGATATTTCAACCATAGGGGCAAAAAAAAAGCTAAGTCAGTTCTGTACCGTAAATAATTTCATTTTTTTACTGATTTTTATTACCTAAAAGGTAATATTTTACCTTAAAACTTTCTAAGAAGGTACTGGGGGGGGGGGGGGACGGACCACCAACATTAAAAAAATATATATATTTATATTACTTTTTAGCTTTTTGAGAAGGAAATGTCATGTTTATTGACTTCCTATGGAATTCATTTTGGGCTTCTGGCTTCCAGCCAATACTGTGGCCATATAGCCCTCCCATCTTTACCCAACATCTCACGAACAAAGCATTATCAGTTGCCCCAGAAGAGCAAAAGCTGGTGCAGTAAATTATGTCCTTCTCTCAGCGCCAGAAAGAGTAAAAGGTCACTTCCAACTGTCAGGGATTAAAGTTTCAAAACTGATCGTCACCTCCACATCCATTTAGCCAGCACCTATCTGAGGAGTAATCATCATTCACATTGTGGGTCATCAATTGTTACATCTTATTTGAAGAGCTATGATGGTATCTAACACTATGAAAAGCTACATCCCTGCCCCAAAGAGTGCTGATCTTAGGAAGGAAGAGTCTGAGTAACAATTGCACACTGGTACAAAGGCAAGGAAAGGATTTATTCCAAGTGAAGACCACAAGATTTTTTTGACAGTGCTGTGCCTCAGCTGCATGAGCTGAGATTTCAGGTTAAACAAAGCATGGAAAGGGAAATTTTAAAGTAATTTTTGCATCATCCTGGTAGCTGGGTGAGGCCTATTGGCTGTCCAAGGCAGAAATGCAATGACCTAAAAACTGGGATTGTGGGGAAGGGTAGCTTCCTGACAGGTAGTGAGCAGAGGTGTGAGCCAGAGAGGATGAGCTGCAAGGGGACAAATATACTATGAAGAAGGGGCATGACCAAAAATGTGAATGCTGATGGATCAGGACATAAACTATCTTGCTTTCATTTAAGCCAAGGGTTTAACAAAGGGGCTGTGAGGTGCTGGAGATGCCAGCTTTTCAGTGGAAGCATAAAACCAGAATCTGGATCACTTACTCTCATTAAAGATTTGCTGGCCCTTTTTTACCCTTTAACCCAGGCATGCTGGTCAAACTCCAATTTAGGTTTCTTTCTACTTTCCTACAATTCACCTCATCATTCCACCTAAAGCACTTGCTTCTAGGAATACTGTCATGTAGCCACTGTGGCAGCATGCAATCTCGAATCAGTATAAAGTGATTAACAGTAACCCAGCTCTATAGCTCCGGCCCTGTATGTATCTCTCTTTGTCAAGACCCATCCAGATAGCTACATGTATACAAATTATTTTATCAAAGGTGTTGTCAGAGCCCTGATGAAGGTAAGATTGCAGCTGGGGAATGGAAGAAATGGTAAAAGATACTAAGGGAAAATATACCTTTCTTTGCCTTGCATAGGGCTGAAGCTGAAATGGCTTTGAGTGGTTTTTACCCAGTAGTTCAAGTTGATTTGTTCTGCCTGTGAGTTTTGATTTGGAAATACAGCAAGCCTGAGGAAAGGGATATGAAGTGACCTGTAGTAGGGACTTTCATTTTTCCTTCCCCAATGGATGTCCCTGCACACCTGCTTGCAGTGTAATAGTGCAATAAATCGAGTGCATATCTATATCCACAAAGGGTCAGACTCTGCTCTGAATTACACCCGTGTAAATCCCCAATAACTCCACTGGCCTCATCGGAGTTATTTGGCACAGATTTACACTTGTGTAACCGAGAGCTGGTTTTAAGCTACAGTCTGAAAAGTGTTTCACCTTCAGGGTAAAAAAAAATGCTACTAATGTCAGTTGTTGTTACACTTAAAATAACCAGCAGGAATTTCACCTGGATGGGGTCCATCCACAATCCATGACATTTACATGAACCCTTTTCCCTTATTTCTGGTGTGCATGGAAGAATGTGAAATTTTAATTCACATGGCATCCATGCTTTTTGTTTTGGAAGGACTACTATGCCTTAGATCAATCATTAAGAAAAGGTGCCTATATTGATAACACATTTGTCTCTGAGATGCTGCAGGATGTTCTAAGCCAGATTTCCTTTGAAGCCAGGCACTGTTTTTATTATCAAAGCATGAAAAATAGCTCATGTTCATGACATCAAATGCAGCCAACACACGACACTGAGGGCTAAAGTGAGATTCCAGCTACATCATGTAAATTCAGAATTGCTCCAGCCACTTGTGCTCCCATTACAGTGATGCAGCTGGTTTCAGCACAGGTCCCATGGCACGGGTGCTGCTGCACTGCTGAGATGCAGCAAAAAAACTGCTCCAGTCACCCTTCAGGCCCAGGGCAGGCTGCCATGCTGTGACCCACACAGGTAAGAAGGAGAGATGTAAGGATCAAAATGTATAGGCTGTCAATTGTGACCTTCGTATTCATCGATCCCAAATTGAGCTGAATTCCTTTAAAATATCTGAGCCATCAGTGATGATGTCAGAAGGCTTCTGACTCTAGGGATTCAAAGAATAATTTTCCTGTGGTCTCCCCACCTCCTTCTGGCTCCATGGTGGAGATAAGAGGGAATGATCTGACACACATTCCTGCCAAACAGCTAAGTTTGATTAAGATACAGCAGAAAGGTATGAGAGTTTGCTTTGCAACCCTGTTAGAGCTTACAGTTATTCGCAGATCAGCTTTAGTTAGGAATACAAACTTTGTTCTTTGAATAACCTCAGCTTGAACTGAGTCCTGGAAGGACTATCTTTGAGTTAAGGTAATACAAAGCAATAAAGCTCCCTGAGAAAAGAAGACTGCCAAAGTTTAAGTGGTATATTTTATGATCTGGATTATTGTCCATCGGGGGACTCAGATGAAAACACAGACTCATTTCATTTAGGTCTCTAGTTGTGATTTGAACCATGGTCCAACTTTCTAATAAAAATACTCGAAGAGAAAATCTAGTGCTTTATCCACTACATACCAAGCCTTGTTGCCCTTTTCTAAAAAAAACCACAGTAATCCAAGGTCAAATAATACATGTGCAACAATTTGGATATTCCACAGAATTTTAGCTTCCACCACTTCATCTCTTTCAATAGCATAAACCACATACAAAGTGATGTACGGTGGTGTATATCAGATGTGATAACAGTGATTATGCAAATCATCTGCAACAATAAGAACAAGAAGAAAAATGTCTTGGGTACCTCTGTAGAAAGGCACCATTTCCACAAATGATTTTGCACAATAAATCTTCACTATTTCTTCAGTTCATCCTGGGAAGCATTCAGTACAGCCAGCATATTCAATTCTGTTAGAGGAGACACAGAAGTACATGTGCAAAGATGTGTACCACACAGATCAGTGACTGAATCTCAGGAATATAGTCATTTTATCAAGTTATCAGGAGTATGTTTATTGTTTTCTCCTCAAGGGGATGAGATATAAATGACCTGGCTTCTTTAAGCAGCACAGGAACAAAAAAAACCTCTAAATAAAATTGACTACAACCAGCTACATTCTCTCATTCAAGATGACCAATGGTCTGACTTTTCTGAAAGGTCATTCGTCAAACTCCATTGTAAAATGTTCAACTCAGGAGAAAAAAAAATCTTCAAATGAAAGCCGAAGCTCTACAGAGCACAAAACAACAAAACTCTAGCAACATGCTTTCTCTCACTTAGTCCTATTTTAAACTAAATTAAACTAAACTATATGCTAAATCTGCTAGGAGAAGACAAATAACTGGGTTTTGCTCTGATATGAGTCAAATAATCCAAAGAAGACAGGTCTGCCTTTACAGTTAGCCTACACAGAAATGCAGCAGAACATAAAGAAGAATCAGAGATAGTCTGAAATACAGAATACTCAGAAATAAAGTGCAGAAAAGCCACAGAAGAGAGAAGAAGCAGCTCTTTGTCTTGACACAGCATTTTGTAATGCAAGAGGAACAACTGGTTCTCCCATAAATATGTTTGGATTTCTACCAGTATGCTATTGACGCAGATTCATGGCAGCTTACAGGTCCTGGCCTGCTTTCATATCCACTCTCCATTTAGTTTCTCATCCTCTGAGAAACTAAAAAGTTTCAAAACTGTTCACACCCTACTAAGAGAGGCAGATGACTTCCTATCTTCTCCCTCCTTCTGTGATTGCAAGTAATGGCATGATGGACTGCTTATTCAGATACTCTCCCAGAATCCCAAAAACTCAGATTTGATGTCCTGCTTGAGGACCTCCTCAGTCATTTGTATGAAATGAAACTGCTTATACTGGAGAAACCAGGAAACACTCTTTACCAAATGCTTTAGGTATAGGACTACTCACTTGTCTAATGTGCCAGAAAAGCCCTACAGATTATTGGGTGCTCTGTCTTGTCTTTTTACCACATTTTGTGCAGAAATCGTGGCCTGAATCTGGTGTTTTTCTCTCCGTGACAGTTTTACAAAACAGGAACACATTTGCAAATCCTCATTGTCCATTCCAAAATGCACTATACTTTGCCAAAAAATACCAGACTTCTTGTGGTTGATATTTGTTACCCAGCACTTACTGTTTTGTTTCACTGTCATGACTGGAAAACTGATCCTTGAGAAGCACTGAGAACACAGTGTAAGAAGTACTATTCTAGTGAAAGTTTTAACTAGTCCATCATTTGTGCATCTATATTAAGTTAATGGAATCTACAGTCCACAGGGCAAATGTCCTTAGACCTGCATCAACAATTGGTTTGATACATCAAAAAAAAATTAGGAAGAACTGGACTCAGCAATATCAGAATATTCACATTCTTTTTTCCGAAAAGTATCTGTAATCTAATCTTCAGCTAATGCTTCAGACTACATGGATATCTCAGGCAGACCGGGAACCTAAAAGACATATGAAGGCCTTAAAGCTGAGCATTTTGAATCACAATTACTACTGTGTGTGGATCAATAGGATTAAGTTAACCCATTCTACCAAAAAGGCAAGGACAGAATTCTGTGTAGGAAACAGGAGGCCTGAAGTGAAAAAATCACTTGAGTGATTGAGATAATATGAGCTGCATTATCTCAATGTGACTCCTTTTTGCAGAGACTTGTGGCCACTGGTTCCGCATGAACACAGCAATTCATTATTCATAATTTGTATTTACCATTCACTCATCTTCATTCCCTTACCCAGTAAGGAGGCGAAGTCTGGATATGTGACCCATCACAAATAATATATAGTAAAGAGGTCATGGACAAACTCTAGTCCGAAAATTATTGATCTGAATTTTCTGGCAAAAGCTTATGAATACTGAATACAAACATTGCTAATAAGACTGGCTGGTTCATTCAGGATTCTCTCAAGTGACCTAGTTTTATTAATTTACGTATGACAAAAAATTTATATATAGAAATATATTTAAACTGTCAGATTTATTAAAGGCAGACAAATCTCCATTTTTCTGTTCACAACCTCTCTAAATCCCTTTGCGGAAGACCCCAGCCCTCAACTGCATTCCTCAAGGATTTACAGGGCACCAGAGGAACAGCAATCAGCTCCAAATGAGTATGTGCATTCAGGAGTATATGGAGGCTTTTCCAGATTTTCAGGTACTTCACTCAGATTGATCTTCCTGAAGACACTGGATATATTTGCAAGAGCAATTTTAACCACTGCTCCACTCTGCCACTTTTCAGCACATCTTTTGTGTCTTGTTGATGGGAATAACTGCCATGTAACCAGAGGTGAGAGGAAGAACAGCTGGAATATGATGGAATAAGACCCTCAGTGATATGGAATATCACTAGTGAGGGATGTGATGCAGATGAGGCCCTCAGTGATAAAGTTTAGTGGTGTTCCTGGCAGTCCTGGGGTAATGGTGAGACTTAATGAACTTAAAGGTCTTTTCTGACGTACTTGGTACTATGATTCTATAATATTGGAGAGAATCCATAAAATTAGGCTGAAAAATGCCATGTACTTAAGATTTATTTCTCCTGGAATAACATGAGCTAAAACTGTGGATCAGATTCTGATTTTAGTTACTGTGGTGTTAATCTGAAGTACCAGCGTTGATTTTGGCAGAGCTACCCTGGATGTAAAGCCTGATTCAAAGATTGCCTCTGATTTACTTTAAGCTTGTAACATCTGGTTATTCTAGCATAAGAGCTCAGCCTAGAAACAGATAACAATGCTTTTATCAACACTGCATTGTTAAATGCTTTGTATTAGCTTGCATAATGCTTAATAAATTTCATTATTTTCTCCTTTCTGATTGTCCCTGTCCATGGCAGGGGGGTTGGAACCAGATGATTTTAAGGTCCTTTCCAACCCTAACTATTCTATGATTGTATGATTCTATGTTTATGTCTTGGTCCAACTCTAACTGTATATACAGAGAAGCAAATCTTATTCACCCTTTCTGCCATGCTCCCTTCATTTCCTGTAACATTTGTAAGATATGAACACAAAGAAAGAAAAGTGCTACAAGAAAAACATGGAAAAAACAGTACAACACAAATGCATCACTAAGAATGAACAGCTGATCACAAATTATTTTCCTTTCTCCTTTGGATTCCACCCTGTGTTTTATCTGGGATAAATTATTATTCCTATTGCATAACATGCTTTGTTATTCTCTGGTAAGGAATGAAAATGTATTCAGACATGGATGCTGGGGAAAAAACATGTGGTTAGTATGTTGTCAAGACTTGCCTTGCTAAGTAAAAATGACATTGTTATTGTACACAGATTTTTAGCTGAATATTTATATAGATAATAAGATGAGCTGGTTGCACCTGTTTTCTAAACAGTTCAATGCGAATTAGATCAGTGGGATATGATTTATTTGGGTCAATAGGAATAGATCTCAGTTTTCCCGGAGAGCTGAAGAATAAACATGGCAGCTGCAGTATTTTGCACCACAGGTTCTAAAGAAAGCTCTGCACTCTGCTCAAACAACACTTTAAAAAGAAAAAGGATGCAAGGATCTTTCTTGTTCTTCCTTCTTCTGCCTCTCTAACTAGAGGCCCTGTTGGATGTCTTCAGTAGTATTTACAGCCATAAGAAGAGATGGTCCAGTATTTATCTTGTGAGGAATTTTAACAAGCCGAAAAAGAAAAGAACATAGGTTAGCTTTTTTCCTTTCACAAATAGAATACATAAAATAAAATAAAATAAAATAAAATAAAATAAAATAAAATAAAATAAAATAAAATAAAATAAAATAAAATAAAAT
>JAOEHX010012076.1:0-13082 GCA_025448015.1 Bolborhynchus lineola
CTGCACACAGTGCTCCAAGTGAGGTCTCACGAGAGCAGAGTAGAGGGGCAGGATCACCTCCCTTAACCTGCTGGTCACACTCTTGTTGATGCAGATCACAATGCGGTTGGCTTTCTGGGCTGTGAGCACACACTGCTGGCTCATGTTAAGTTCCTCATTGACCAACACCCCTAAGTCCCTCTCTGTAGGGCTGCTCTGAATCTCTTCTCTGCCCAACCTGTAGCTGAACCTGGGATTCCTCCGACCCAGGCGTATGACCTTGCACTTGTCATGGTTGAACTTCATCAGGTCGGCATTGGCCCACCTCACAAGTGTGTCAAGGACCCTCTGGATGGCATTCCTTCCCTCCAGCGTATCAACCGAACCACACAGCTTGGTGTCATTGGCAAACTTGCTGAGGGCGCACTCAATCCCACTGTCCATGTCACCGACAAAGACGATGAAACAGATGTTTATTAATTATTGATACATCACTAAGAAGAGGACTTTGAAGGCATCTCTCCTAAAGTCAGAAAAGACAGTAATTAATGAATATTTGTGTCCAAAGTTATGAAACTATTAAACTTCAATAAAAACCAAGAAGACTTTTGAACTTAAGTAATGCATATGGCCACATACTGTAAATGTACACATTGCTTACCCAGCACCCACTTTTATGCACGTTCCAGACTAAGTTCTGAAATTCACTTGGTTAAGCTAGAGCTTAAACAAACTTGAGTTTGCTTATTCAAGGTAGCAGCATCCAAAGGACAGATCCTCAGTGTAATTATTGCGTAAGAAGCTGCGTCCATGAATTTTAATGTAGAGGACCTGCTTTTAGTGCGCAGCAGTAAATGATGAGAATTAAGTAAAACCATTTGTCTAATCTTAGGTGCTGTATTAAAGGATATAAAATTTAATTCAGACATAAAGAAACATTTTGGAAGATATTTTGATATCTCTGCGTTAATTAATTTGCATCTTTGGTAAAATTAATTGTGGAAATCATTGAAGGTAAGATTCTGCCTGTTGTGGATAAACACATGCACAAATATACATGTACAGATATATAAACAAAAAAAGCCATTTAAATAAAAATGCTGTTTTCTTTTCATTAGATTTTAATTATTCTTCCTTTATGTCTTCCTTTGCTTTTATGCAAATGTCTTTATGAGAAGTTCATGCATGAGCAGTTTACATGGAAAGGGCCGAGGGATCACTGATGTTTCACTGTCTGAGGCTTTAGTGAAACTTTACTAATGCTTAAGTGCCCACTGCTGGGGAATAATCTGACCCATAGTGAACTTATATGGCAAGTCTTGGTATTTTGAGACTGGCAAGAGCTGGCAAGTTAACAGTCACCTACTGTGCAAGCCCAGGATATTTTTATTCCCCAAGAAAATTTTCACAGGGCTTCCTATTCTGAATTCACACATGCTAATAACGCAATTACGCATCTTGTTTGTTGCTGCTGCCTAAGTATAAAAAATAATTTTCCTCTCCTAACAGAGAGGAGAAAGTATAAATATTTTTGTAAACATAAATCTTGATTATGCAGATGGATATTTACAAAATTAGGGCTGATGATGCTGTTGTATAAGGACAATTTCCCATCTCAAAAAAAAAAAAAAAAAAAGCAGTATTTTGACGTGGAAGATTGAGATGTGCTGTAACATTATGAAAATAAAGGAAATCCTTCGAGGAGACTAATGATTCTTGAAGGGGTTTGGCATCAGTCTGACCAGGACTGGCCCTAACTGCCTTTTCCAGGCAAAATTCTTCCTGGAAAGGATTTCTGCCATATATGTTGCTTCAAAAAATCTTATATAACTGTATATTTTTGTGTCAAGTTTTTATGATTTCAAAATGAAAATCGAATTAAATTTAAAAATGAAAATGTCAAGGCCAAGTCTTAAAAAAAAAATAATTGTAAGCCAGTTTTCCTCTCCATGCAGTATGTTGTAGTGACATTTGACAAATGCTCTTTCTGATTTATACAATTTCACCTCCTTCCCACCTTTCACAGATAATTGTAAAATGAAGCCTTGCTTTGTAATTTTATCAGGAATAATTACTCCATCAGTATAAACGTGATCAGACACGACCCTGTTAACTGCAGCATAAAACCAGAAAAAAGTCATTTGGCTTCCAAGAGAAGATGCTTTGTTGCTCATGCAAGTATCTTTAATAATATTTACTCAGAAACGTACGTACTGGCAAAGAAAAATGTAAAATGTTTTCATTTCTGCATGTTTGTCCCAGGATGAAAGTCCCTCTTTAACTACTTGCTACAGTTAGTTCCCTGCCAAAAATTGTGAGGACAGAGGAGTGGGCACATGGGGAGAGCTATTTTAAGAAAGAAGAAAACGTTTTCAGGGGGTTTTCTCCTATTGCTGTTTTGCTGTGATTCTGCTTCTTGAGAGATTCCAAGGAAGGATGAGCTTTTGATGTTCTTTGGGAGTTAGGTATTGAGCAAGCACTGCTGCTGTGGCAAGGAGGCATCTCACCCCATCTATAGCCTTGTACTTCCTTCTCTTTCTTTGCTGTTGTGTGCTCCTGGTGTTTTATTCCCACAGGCTGTACTGAAATACTAAGGTTGAGAAGATACTGCAAAGCCCCTCAATGCTGCCAAAATTGCAAGATTGTGTAGCTCCTTGGACCTTTTTGAATTTCAGTGACAGCCTGTTCCCTTTAATGTGGTTCTGACAGGCTGCATATTGCTTCTTTTTGTACAACCTATTCTTTTAGAAGTAGTAAGGTATTTGTGGGTGTCTGGCAAAGGGATCTCAAAATCCCAGCCAGAATGTAAACAAAATACAGTTCTTCAATAAAATTCAATAAATATTGGCCAATATAAACCTGCAAAAAATCAGACTGTGCCATGCAACATTAAACCTTGTGAACTGCTGAAATCCCTCACCTCAAGCCAGCACCAGAAAAAGTACAGTCTAATATACACAAATACACAGACTGTGTTAGGACAGTATGTAGGGGCCAGTTAGTGCACTTGCTCTCTCTTTTAGGGAGCAACTTTTGAATTTGTGCATTTAGAAGATCCAGTCTCCAGACTCCAACTCTATTGTCAACAGTGTTTTCTTTGGAAAATAAACTGCCTTGGCTGAATTTGGAACTGCTCCCAAATTCAGCTTAGTGCTCACTTCCTGATTAATGGTAGTAGAAAAATTAGACCAGCTAACATAAACATTAGCATCTGTGTCCATAAAGAGAAGGTACATTTAATAATACTGGGTGGACATCATTCAAAGAATTGTGTAGGCCACTTAAATACCAGAATCCACTGGTTTTTATTTATACAGCATTGAAAGATGGCTTGTCTTAAAAATCCTGCTTAGGCTATAAGGCAGAACTGCTCCAATGGCACCTGTCTTGGTCCAGACCAAAAGTATATTTTTCCCAGACCCTATGGAGGCCTTAACAAATGTGATATATCCAGAATTCCTGTGGGAAAGCTTGCACTGCTGACGCTATTCTTACCTTTTTAAAGAGCAGCTTGTGGTGCACAGGTAACCCCAGTTAGGGGGGGAGGTATGCAGAGCCAGAGGTGACACTGTCTTTCCTTTTGAGAAAACTTAAACAGCAATTACTGATAGGATTACCCATCAGAAAGAGCTACAATCTAACTCAGTAGTTTTGACTCCAGAACAGAAATGTCACTGGATTAATGCTCCCAAGTCATCATCGAAGAAGGCATGAAGGGGAAATTTCTGTAGACAAAGCAGGGCAAAGTTAGAGGGACTGGGGAGGCTGGGGAGAGAGAATAAAATATATGGACATCAGCTGTCAGAGAACAAAAAGAGGTTCTTCCTTCAAGTAGCTTTTGGATGCCGTCAACAGCAGCATGCTCACAATATGCACTACTTGTATCACTACTGTCTTGCAGTAATGCTTGCACTTATGCCCACATCTCTCCCTCCATGTTCATGATACTACCAGCCAGAAGGGGAGTATGTGGAGGCTACAGCAGGGAAGGGGAATGTGCTAGCATAGTGAAAAGGTGGGCATAAGTTCCTGGCTACATGGAGAGAGGAGAGAGCAAGATGCTTGGAGGGTTTGGCGTGTGGCAAGAAGGATGTCCCAAAAGCTGTACCTGACCTCCACTGTCACTGAGCCCATTTGGAATATTGGGTATCTTTCCTCCTTTAGCCATTCTGCGCACCATCCTCCAGATGGCCTCTGAGATTGTGTTTCACATGAAAAACCTGCATTTGTACCATGAGAAGGAATGCCTGTGATATCTGGCCATCATATGATGATCTTCCAATTGTCATGACAGTAAGATTTAAAACACAGGACATATGTCTAGAAACTATATGGATTAGGTTTTTCATCCTGGAAAAGAGATAATGGGAAAGGAGGAGGAGGTGCTACAGGACAAATACCTGTCTAATAGTGGCAAAAAAAAAGAAGGTAGTTCAGAATTCATTATTTGCTATTTCACATAGAAGTAAGGAGCCCCCAACGAAACAAGCAGGCCCAAGGGTGAAAGCAAACAGAAGGAAATGCTCCTTTACAAAAAAGCATAAATTGTGGAATGCATTGCCAGAGGACATTGGAAGGCCAGTTTTATTAAAAGGGAAACTACACGCATCCATAGAGAATAGACCTCCAAGGAATAATTTAACTGGCATACTCCAGTTTTAACCTTCTACTGAGGAAGCCCTTAAAATACCTCCTGCTTTGGGCTGCAAAATTTTGGCAGGGTAAGTGTTATCTCTGACTTTGCTCAGGTCTAAGACTTATTTCTAAAGGATTTACTGTGTGGCACTGTCAGGAACAGGACAGTGCACTAGCTGGATCTTTGGTTTCAGTGTCACAGTTCAGTTTCAAGGCACAGTAGGTTGAGGCTGGAGAGCAGGGCTAGAGGTATCTGTACAGGAGAAGCCATGCGGTGAACCAGAGAGGACCCAGGGTCTTCGCTTTCAGGTCAGGACAGCATTTGTGAAGCATTTCCATCCTCACCACTGGTCTGGTGCTGAGAAGTCTTCTACTGCGAAAGGTAGGCAGTGGTGTGGCAGGAAAACCAGAGCTGGAGTTCAGGTTCCCAAACATAAAATAGCTAACGCACACTGACTTCAAATCAAAATAATTAAGTGACTAAGTACTATACACCCTTTAACACTTCTTTTGCCCAGAGAAGTCACAAATGCTCCATCCCTGCCAGTGTTCAAGGCTAGGTTGGACAGAGCCTTGGCAACATGGTCTAGTGTGAGGCATCTCTGCATGTGGCATGGGGGTTGGAACTAGATGATCTTCAGGTCCTTTCAAACCCTGACCATTCTATGATTCTACTATATCTGGGCTCTGATGTTTCTTATTTGCATTTCCTTAAACATCTTTAACTTTTTGATACGATTACAGAGTAAGGGAAAGAGAAATAAAAATAATTCTTCTCTTTTTTTTTTTCCCCCCCCTCCATTTTCCATTTATAACCAAGAAGATGTTTTCTCTGTTTCTTTAAGGAAGGATTCACACGTGGGCAGATGTTATTCTATACCTCTTTATAGCCAGATTTTTTTCCCTTACCCACAACTTTCTCATCCATATAACGCAGCAGAGATGACACAATGGAAGACACTAGTAAGTATAGGTGAAAATAAGCTATAGTGCTGTCTCTGCTCACTATTTTCACTCATCTGTTTGGGTTTGGTTATGCAAATCAAAGATGGCGACAAGCAAGTGTCCTGGAAATGTTTTAGTTCCCTTTAAGTTTCATCATTCCTGACAGGAATGTGAAAAGTTGTGACATTTCTACATTTCCACACACCTTGGAGGCTGATTAGAATTATTCTAGGTAAGCTAACAGACATCTGGCACAACCCTTCCATCAAGCAGACCATATGCATACAGAGTAGGGACCATCCTCAAGAAAACCTGCCCTGAAGCACCTCAGAATTTCCAAGGCAGAAATGTTTGAATGCCTTTCAATGCCTTTAGAACGGAATAAAGGGGAAGGGACCAGAGGAATGACTGTTCTGTAGAGACTCTCAGAAGAACTGGTGGAATTCCTGTTGGTTCCTGAGGCAGTAAGTTAAAGATCAGGAGTCATCCACACATTGTTCCCAGTCAGCCAAATTTCTTCACATCTCATATAGTTGTGACTCCCAGAGTTTGCTAGCTATTGCTCCTACTGTTTCAGTTTCTGTGGGAGAGAGTGCTCTATTCATACTCTGTTGTATGTTGTTCTTTAACATGCCCTCATCTGATCCCCCTTCCAGCAGACAAATGAGTACTTCATTAGCTGAAATGCCATTCAAAAGAAAAGAAGCGATTATCAGATTTCTACACTTAGTTCTTCCTTCTTTACAGACAAAAAACTCCAAGGATTTTACATGCAAACAACAATAAATGCAATCTGGGAAAGAATTAAATGAGACCAAAATAAGGGAAAGAACATTTCAGAGACAAATGAAGATACTAATTACGGCATTTTCAAGTCATTCCCTCATTGTGAGTGCCTGAAAATATTAAAATTCACTGTAAATATTTTCAGCATTTCCTTCCTGCCCCTTCTTCCAAACACAGCATACATTAATTTTAAGAAGTTATGATGACAGTTCAAAAGCTATAGGCTAGATCCTCAGCTACAATGAGTCTGGACACTTAGACTGAATCAGTGGAGGCATAGCCACAGAAACCAGCTGAGTATCTGCACTCCCATACAACGCATCAGGGAATTCAACTGAAGTGACGAAAAAAGTTCTAGTAGCATGTCACTAAATAACAAGCCAGTGATGAGAATTTTCAATTGTAGAGCTCACTGCTGTTCCGTGCTTTCCCTTAAGCTGCTCTGCACTCAAACAAATTCAGCTCTTCCTTTCATGCAGAATCAACAAATTCCTTGCACCGACACTGGTCATGACATTGCCATGGACCATGAAATCATAGAACCATAGAAACATAGAATAGTTAGGGTTGGAAAGGACCTTAATATCATCTAGTTCCATATTTATCTGACTTTATGATACAGTGGAAGTGTTTCCAAAATTAATTGGGTCACAAGGCTGAGGTAGTCACATAGTCACGACAGTTTGAGAAAATGTGTCAGCTGTAAATGTAATTTTGGTGAGTAGTCACCCTCATCTATCATAAATGCATCAGCAAGAGCAGTGACTGAAGAAAAAAGGAAAATAGTTTAAGCTGGGTGATCTAGTATTTGGTGGCTGTCCTGCTGAGGAACAGAAAGGCACTAAGTATATTTTGTAAGGAAGAAGAGCAACTAACTCCCCTTTCAGGAGAAAACTGCAGTTTGGAGGAGGTTTGCCACTCAGGAGCAATTGCAGCTTGCAAAGATCTTCCCTGAAAGGCTAATTAACAGAGCTAGTGCTTCATCAGCTTTTAATTTACTTCACTGTCCACTGTCTTAGTCTACCTGCTGAGGAAATTACACCACCTCACAGGAGTTCTGTCACGGTCAACAGGGCTTGGCCTTGGGTTCCTGCTTGATGCAGATAAGTCATGAATCTGCTGAGTAAACAAGTGGTTTATTTCTCCAACATGGGGAGCAGCTAGAGCTGGATCCAAACAAATAAATCCATTGGCAATCACACCCCTACAATCTACATTCCCATCCCTCATGTGACAGTTCTGACCAATAGTAATATTAAGGCCTGGGGTCCTTCTGTACTTCATTAGGTCCCTTCATTTTCTCCAGATGGGCTGGTTTTTATCTCCAAGGCTGCTTCATCAGCTGATGGCTGTAGCAAACTTCCTTGCTTCCTCATCTTCCAACTCAAACTGACTTTTGGGCCTTCTTTTACTTAACTAAGTGAAAGTTCAGCATATCTGTGTGAAAGTTAACAGCTTGCTGCCTAAGGCTGCAGCAAATCCAGGTACTAATGCTAAGCAAGTTGTGTTAAGCAAATTTTATATAAGTATTACACCAAATTGCACAACATTACACCAAATTGCACAACACTTTTCATGAGGATATTATGGGAGATACTGTTGACATCATCTGGATGAACATCTTCTTCTAGAAGAATTCCACCGTGTTAAAAGGACTGAGGGTAATTGCAACACCCAAAATGTCTTTTGCTCCCTTTCTGTGAAATGTTGTTTTGTGAATTTGAAGCTTTTGTAGTAAATTTTCCAGCTTAGTTAGACGTGTTAATATGTTTAATGGCTTATGGAATGTGGGTATTTGGGATGCGGTCTTTCTGTGGATGCAGCTTTCACAGAACTATAGCTGCATGCAGTTCAGAGAGCAGGCCCTAGTAGATGTATGCTATCCTTTTCCAGTAGCAGTACTTCTTTTCCAGAAATCTGGATAATTAGAGGATACTGCTGATATGCCAGTTTCATGTGCTCTGTTTCTACATTAAGATGTGTAAATGTCTTCCATTAAAAAAAAAAAAATATATATATAAACTCTGTAATTTTTTTTCCAACAAAATACAGCACAATTTGCTATGAAATTTTAAAACTGGAACAGAGGTTTCAAAATCTACAATGAAAATATTGTTCCTCCCATACTAACGAGGCAAGTCAGCACATGCAAGTAGTCATTGCACTCACCCCAATCAAGTTGAGCATTCTGATCTTCTAGTTACTCCTTAATATTCACAATGACGTGCAGTCTTTCAGGAATAGGCTGCTCCAGCATGGGACTCCTGCAGGCTCACCAGTCACACAGCAAACCTGCCGTGTGGGCTCCTCTCTCCATGGGGACACAGGTCCTGCCAGAAGCCTGCTCCAACGTAGACTTCACACAGTGTCAAAGCCTCCATTGAGTCCTCCGTGGGCTGCAGGTGGAGATCGGCTCCACCATGGACCTCCAAGGGCTGGAAGGGCACAGCCTACCTCAAGGCTGTTGGTACCACAGGCTGCAGGGGAATCTCTGTTCTGGGGCCTGCAACACCTTCTCCCTCCTGCACTGGGGCCTGCAGAGCTGTTCCTCTCACATATTCTTACTCTGCTCTCTGGCTGCAAAATGCACAGGTTTTTCCCCTCTTTTTAACTATGTTATCCCAGAGGCACTACCACCATCACTGATGGGCTCAGCCTTGGCCAGGAGCTGATTTGTCTTGGAGCTGGAGGACACTGGCTTTGTCAGACATAGAGAAGCTTCTAGCAGCCTCTCACAGAAGCTACCCCCGCACAGTTCCCTCACTATCAAAACCTTGCCACACAAACCCAATGCAAGCTAGCATAAGAGCATCAGGTTTCTTTGGCAAAATGGGTGTCCCTGGTGCATGCTAGGAGTCAAAGTTGAGTCTCTTCTCATGCTGTCTTGAAAGTGTGCCTTCACTGAGCTGGCTGCATGCCCTCACTTTGATGCCTCTAGAAATTTCCAGAAGAAAAAGGCCTCTGAGAAAGAGTCATTTAACCGTTCATTCAAAACCAATACAAGGATCTATTGTCCTTTTACATTTGTAGTTGACAGCACTGTTGTTGTGTTGGATCACCCAATAAAATGCCTGTTTGTCATGTGAAGATTGTAAAAATCTCCAGCTGGACATATGGTTTTCATCATTTTTGTTGGCATCTTGTTCTCTCTCTTCTTGTTTTATGTCTTTGCCTTCTTCTCATTTCTTTTTTCACAAGTGCCAAGGGCTATTAATTAATGACAGATGTACTTGTTTCTAAAGATTCTGACTGTTATTTTACATTCATTACTTTCGTAGCTCTTCAAGGCATCATGGCCAGGACTATTCTTCCACTTAAAAATATGTCCAAGAAATAGTATCTCACCCACTGGTTACACTTAAAGGAATTCTAAAAGCAACAATTTCATGCTTGTTTCCATTATTATTTTTTTTCCATGGAAAAATTTCCATTATTATATTTTTCCAGGAAATGGGAGTTGTTGCTTAATATTTCTTACGTTTCAGGATGCAGCACCCTGGTTATTTACATTCTTAAGGGATTTAATTTTCCATTTCCATTTATAGGATTAGTATTTGAATAAATTGACTCTGATTGTCAGTGGCTGGGAAACACTGATACATTTTTGTGTAGTCAAGGATACCTGATGTAGAAAAGCAACTTTACATCACAGTATGTTAATTCAGCAGCATTTTGTTTACTCCCACCTCCCCTGTTGGTTTGGGGCTTTTTTCCTGCTTGTCTAACAGAAGGTTTGTCCAACCTTCAGCACAACTCCTTTGTACTTACTTTCAGAACTCCTCACCCCTTGTATGGGAAATACAGCTTTTGAGTACCTTTCCAATGAAACTCCTGCTGAAGCTATGTTGGAGCAGATGGCAACTTCTACCTTTGGGCACTGTGTCAGGGCTTGTCGATTAGCATCCACAAGGGATGTGCAAATTTTCACTGATGTAATTGTGTTGGTTTTCTCTTCCAAAGTGTTTCACTTTTCCAAAGTGGTTATTGAAAGGTGTGGTGCCTGCTATTCATGTTGTTCATCACTTGCAATATGGGGTGTTATGTAAAAGCAGACATATCCATCAGTGAAGTTTCATTAATTGTTCAGTTAGAATTTCAGTTACTACTGAGGCTTGGCCTTTTTATAGCAAATGGTAAAAGTAATATTTGTCTTTGTTAAATGTACATCTTTTGCTGCACACAAACCCAAGTCAAATGTTTATCTTTGCTATACTAGTTTACACTATTTACCTACTGTTCCCAAAAGTATGCAGATAAAGAATAGATCCTTTTAATTATGAGACTAGTGAGTTCAAAACTCACTTTTGTGCTCAAATATGTTTCTTTCCTTACTATTCAGTGGCATAAGACTTTATTTTGTCCTCTGTGTGTCTATAAACTTAATAGGAGAAGCTAATATAGTAAATGATGCTACTTATTTCCACTAAAAAGCATGTCTGTTTAATTGTGGGTCCAAAGGCAATCTTAGAATGCTCCTTCTAAGAGAAAGATTTCACATGTACCTACACAGATATGGAAGTCTTTGTGTATCAGAAACCCTAATGCTCATGTCAAGAGAGCAGACCTGGCATCCTCCAGCCTTGCACATGCAAACATTAGCTATCTTTCTTCAAGACTTATTCACCACCTAGCTTGAAGGTTAGGCAGGGCTTGAGCATCAAGATTAACTCAGCAGGAAGCCTTGCCTTTCTCCTGCCCTGGCCTTGTGTGAAAGCCCTCTTCCAGGGCTTCTTTCTGACTCCAGGCTGTTCCTGATGACTGGCGTCCTGAACTAGAAATAGCATGGTGCTCTTCCTTCTATCACTACCTCACTTGAAGACAATTTCTTTGGACAGCAGCACACTGCTGCAGCTTCTTTAACTTCATATGGCTAAGAAGGCTGTAGATATTTGGAATGCATGTAATATAATTCCATATATACATTTCTATACCACGACTGCTGGTCACATGAGGGAGAGCACACAGAACTTCACATGTTGGCGCAGGTAACAAGGTACTTGAGTCATGGAAGTGATCTCATAAAGGTCCAAACCACATATATGAATGCATAGCAGAATCTCAGTATAGAGCAGCTGCAATGAATCCAAAGCTGAGACATGTATTCCCCTGCCCCAAAACTGTTGTGGATCAGGACATCTTGTGTTTTTCCAGCCACTCCACAGCTCTAAGACAGTGGCTGTATGAAAAAACTGTCTTGGCTTTACAGTGGTCTTGGGCTGCTAAGTCAACAATTTATAGTTATACAGGGACGTCAGGATGCTGCATTTTCCCAAGGGCAAGGGCACTGTGGGGCATCTGTGAGACACCTCTGGGATCTGGCCTGGACCTGGCTCTCCAAAGCGAAGCATTGCAATTGCTTGTGGTCCATCTTCTAAACACATGTTGAGCTGCCAGAAAGTCCCAAACCTGGCACATGCCACATCCATCCTAAGCCCTGGGCTCTAAAGACAGCTCTGCAGAAGGGCTAGGGAGTCCCTGTGGCTCTGGTGAAACCCAGGGGCAAAGGCAAGGTTCTACAGTGAGGGTTGGAGGCTTAATAGATCTGATGGCAGCCCTTGTGCTTTAGTCAGTGACCTGAGTGATGTGTGACCTGATGCAGAAGAGGTAAAGAAACAGCACATCCTTTACAGAACACAATTTTTTGTATGTCAGCTTTTCCTACACAGAAGGAAGGAGTCTGTATGCTGTCCAACACTCCTCTCCTGTAATTGAACAATTAGTGCTCGTTAACTGTTTAAATTTTTGCTGTTTCCTTGAGGACTTTTCTGGATGCTTTGTGGGGCTTTTCTGGTTTTTTATTATTTATGGGAGTTTTTTCATTTCTTATTTCCTCTTCTCACCCCTCTCACACACAAATCCTGTAAAGAACCTGGGTAGCTCTGGCTTCTCATATACTGCAGCTACCAGGCTCAAATCAGGGAAGTTAAAACATGGGGCTACCAGGCAGTGTTCAGCAGCCTACTGAAATGTATGGAAGCTTGGTTTCTGAAAGCTTTGTTTCTGGAACACTCTGCAGAGGCTATTGTGGGATATTACTGGCCAGTGTGATACAACAGGTTTGGATTATGCCAAGTATTCTCACAGAATGTCCCTGCTGGTAAAGAGACAGACCAGATTAATTGAAACTACTGACGTCAGAAAAGGGAACTCCCTAAACTTCTTTAAAAAAATTGAAAAAAAAGAAAACAAAACTTGGAAGGTGCAGCACATTTTACATCCCTTGATTAAAAATATTCTTAACTCCTCAAGTCCCCCAAAGGGTTGTTTGTCATTGGTGCTGTTTACTGATAGCATTCATCAAATCCACTCCTGGTAATGCATATAATAGGTAATGCAATATAGACAGCACATGTGGTTCTGCTTTTTTGTTATTCTTGATCTTTATGATAAGAGTTATTGTTGAAAAAAGTAATCTTCTGAACATCATTTTAGAGACTGATGAAATTCTGCATTTGTATGAATTCCAAAAGACCCCTTGTCCTGGCTTCAGCAGTAGAAGTCATTTTTCTCCTTAGTAGCTGGTGCAGTGCTGTGGTTTTGCCTTTCAGCCTGAGAACAGCACTGATAACACCGATGCTTTTAGTTGCGGCTCTCAAATGTTTACTCTGCCCAAGGACTTTCTGAGTTTCATGCTCTGCCAGGAAGGAGGGGAAGCCGGGGGGAAGCAGAGACAGGGCACCTGACCCAAACTGACCAAAGAGGTATTCCATACCACAGCACGTCATGCCCACTATATA
>JAOEHX010012088.1:0-11348 GCA_025448015.1 Bolborhynchus lineola
GTATCTTACTCTGTACATAAAATATAACATGTCATACGCAACATGTGTTACAATATTATAATATATATGAGGTAATGTATATTGGCTTATATTTTCTATTACATATTATATGTCATGCCTATTTATACATTTTGTATATGTGCGTATATATATAATGTATGTATAATACACCATAGAGTTTATTTCTTTATTTCAGGAAAGACTGAAGATAAATGGCACTCAGTAGACCACCTCCTCCCCTTAAAAGGCATATCTGTAGGTCTTTGGCATATTGAGATACTGTGGCAAAACACTGGGGCCCTTTAACTTTACAGAGTACAATGCAGAAGTGCTTTCAGAGTATATTAGCACAGTGATTTCTTTCAACAGCTTTGAATTCTTCTCACAGGAGTTAAGAAGAAATTTACTTAATCAGTATACCTAGGCTCGGCTTACCAATTTCTTTAATACTTAATGTCTTTACTTGAGATAGTACTGTGAATCCTCAAAAAACAATCATCGCAACTTCTGCTGGCAATTAGGATGAAGAAAATTAAACCCAAGAGACACACTAGCTGACATACATACAAAGCTGATCCCCATCGGGGTGACTGCCTCACCTACTACAGTATACCAGGAACATCTCTTAAGGCTTCACATCGTCATCATCATGCTAGAAAATAAAAAAAGGATAAAAATGAAGTGGCAGTCTGTTTGACACATGTTGTAGACCTCTGAAGTAAAGGCCACAGCAGGTACATAGCCTGAGCTATGGATACCTGTTTGTTAAACAAAAATGAAGAAACAAAGAGATCTTTAGCCAACTCCAGCTAATGCTCCTCTCCCTGAAGTTCTCCACTGTTTTAAATTCCAAATGCCTTAATCAGCAACTATGGGATCTCTTCAGCTCCCCACTGGAAACACTTGTTACTGTTTTTGCTGACTTCCACTGTTCACCCAGCTGTATATGTTCCCCTAAGATGACAGTGCATGCAATAGTTAATAGTTTATCATTTGGGAATTAGAAGCAGCAAATGAATTTTCGGGAAGACAGGTTTCTTTTTAGTTCAGTTTGTGACAAGGCATTTACAGAGTTAGTCATAGAGGCTTGCGAACATTTTAAGTATAAAATGTATTTTCAAATGGTTTTTGTCTCTGCAGTTGACAGGAAAAGGATCTGTAGAAGCATTCTGCTTTGGCCTAACTTCACTTCCACCAAAGACAATGGTTTCATTGTTTTCAGTGGCAGCAGATAGCAAATCTTTGGGAAATCTCACCAATGACATCTCCTCAGTTTGCAGAAGATGCATGTCATGGTGATTGGTTTGGTTTTGCTTGGTTTTACCTATTTTAGAGTGTTAGGAGCCAACCTGTAGCATAAAAGGGTGGACTACTTTTCTTCACATATCTGTTTTTACTAGAGAAGATAACTGTAAGGTTAATTCAGAGGAGAAAATTTGCATGTAATGAAAAAAAAAGAATGGGTGCAAGCATGCTGTAAAAACCATTTTTTTAAGTACAGCCATGTCTAAGACACCAAAATTTTTATAAAGATATCTTAACAAAATATACCAAGCCTGCATGCATATACATGTTTTGTTGTGGGTTTTTTCTTTAATAGTGACAAAATTTCACCAATAAATGCTTTTTCAGTACAATAATCACATACTGGTTACTGTACAGAACCAAGCACTCTTCCAACAGCAGGTCTACCATGCAATCCTGAACTTTAAGCATTCTTTGAGCATTAATATCTCTAAATCTCCTAAGTGGTTAGGTCTAATTATGAACAAAACCTGTTTATTGATGATGATTCTACGGCAGCACTCTGGAAATGTTTTTTTAAAGAAGTATTTAGAAGCTGTTATTTATAAAGTTCATAAAATGATATGCTATCCTTATTTCCTGAGTTTATTAACTGTTCCTCATGCCTTTGTTGACTGCTATGACTAGACTTTGATATATCAACAAATGTAAGTTATGACTTTGTGGCTGATTAATATGTTTACTTACTGGTTAATATGTTTACTTACTACATTATCTAGCAGTTGATTTAGGATTTCCTATTTAAGTTACACTGGCTATTTAAAGGCTGTATTTGACAAGGTTTCCACTGCATTGTATTTTTCTTCCTGTCAGCTCAATCAATTATTTATTGACATATTTATCATGAAATATACATAAAAAAGGGACAAGCACAGTTAGCCCAGGAAAATACTTGCAAGAAAGATGGAAAGACTTAATTAACATAGATTTACACTACTTTCTTGCTACAAAATAGCTAATAAACTAACCTCTACATCCCTAGTGCAAACTTAAAGAAGACTGATGTATATGTAGCATCTAACAGCAGACTTCTATCCAGCAGTGGATACAGCATTAGCGTAAAGGAGAGACAAGAGCAATCTCATTGCTGTAATCTCATGAATTCTGTGCCAGACCACTGCAGCTACAGTGTGTGCTCCCTTGCATGCTTGCTACCTTTCCAGTTTGAAGCAGATGAATTGATTGCAGAGAAACTCTATGCAAAGATTGAAAAGAGCTAGTAATAGGGAAGGCAGATGAGGTGCCTGTTTTGTTTAGCTGGTCCAGAATTTCAACAGAACATGAAGAGCATTGGCTTGAGCTGTTCAAAGTATCATTAAATGACAAGCTCAGAAATACTATTTTTCCTGTGTTGTAGCAGCACTTTGTCATTAGTCAAGATGGACTCTTCACATAGTCAACTAAGATGAGCTTTATACAGTGTCTACACCAAAAAAACACCAGCTTTTACTGAAGAAAATAAATACATACTCAGCACATTTAGAGATTTTTTAGAACAACTACTGTATTTTAGCTGATCCAGGTAGGCCCTTTCTAGTATTCCCCATATTTAAATTCTTACTGATTACTGACAGCAGGGCTTAATACTGTGGAACAGAAGTGAGTAGGTTTTGGGGATTGGGCGCTTTTTTTTTTTTTATTGTATATTAACAAAAGACCTACTGCTTACCTAAACTTGCCCTAAAATTGATTTTAAAGCTTAAAAGAAACCCTTCCCTGTTCTTGTCAATCAGCTGTATTATTTCAGAGAAGTGTGACAGTGATGGAAACGCTACTCTGTACTATCAGAAAAATATCAATCTAGATTTATGAATCTTCTCCCAATATTTATGAGGTTTTGCAATTTCAAAGGGTGATTCAGAAACTTAGCAGGATGAAGCACCTCTTATAGCTGCCAACTCTTGCCAAAATTTCCAAGAGAATATTCAGAGCAGTCGGGTTTCTATGTTCAGACAGCTAGGCTAAGTGAAGACACTTGGGGCACCCCTCGTTACTCATCACCACCCCCACCGTAGATTTCCACCTCCCAGGTTCTGCCAGTGTAACTTGCCTGATTGCTCCCCAACCCATATTGAAACGAGGTAGATTTCCACCTCCCAGGTTCTGCCAGTGTAACTTGCCTGATTGCTCCCCAACCCATATTGAAACGAGCGAGGCCCATTCATTTTCATTGACAGGTCTTTGCAGGTTCAGTTTGGTTCGCCCAAACTAAAATAGAGATTGACAGACTGAAAGACTAAACCAGCAGAATTAACAGCACCACCTTTCAAAAGATTTTTATGGTCAAGTGGGTGAAGTCCCTTGACTTGCAAAGCTGTAACAGAAATGGGGCCTCATTGCAGTTAACTTGACAGCAGGACAACTGCCGCAGTACAATCGCAGACAGGCTGTTCTAGCAGTAACTAAATGAAATCTGTTACCCCAAGCTACAGATTACTGCCCCGCCTCATTAACTGGAAGTTAGCATTTGTCCAGACCCTGCACTGTATTGCTTCCAGACTCAGGGCTATTAAAATGTTTGTTTAATTAAATACCTCTAAATACTTGTGCTTCTAACCCAACCACCTTGATAAGTAGTGAACTAGGGTGCGGCAATTGGTATATTGACAGACTTGAGAGGAGGCTCTGGCTTCACCTGATTTGGTGAGAGGTAGAGCAACATGTAAAATCTTTGTTGAACCCTTCTGAAGAGAAGTCAGTTCTATGTTTGCTGGCTTGATATATACCACAATGCAGAAAGCAGTTCATGGTGCCTCTCTTTTCACATTTAATTCTCCCTTAATTCTAGAAGGGCTTAGACATGCTAAGAGTAAATACGGAAGGAAGTGTATTCAAGTAGGCCTCCTGCATTCAGAATATTAAATGCAGCAGTGGAAGTGTGAATATATGCTTATAGGCATGTGTTTGCGGGTGCTTCTAGAAAGGACTGGCATAGAACTAAAGACAGAGTTCTGAAAACAGGGCTACTGTGAGTAAAATGACTCAGAAGAATGTTTAAGATGATAGCATCACTTCTCTGGAGTTCTTGGCTAACCAAGATTAGAAAGGCTCTTCCCTGGCTTTGCATGTTAATTCAAGATTTACATTTTTAATACTATGTTATCCCAAAAGGTGTTATGTTTCTTGGTCCAGCTTCTGTATGCAAGATCAGAAGGTAAGAAGCTGAGCCAAGAGAGAAAAATATTTGTAAGTAAGAATATTGATAGTTGTGGCAATTTAGTGTCTACATTAGTATTTAGAAGGCATCATGGCTGAAGGCATTGCAGAACCTGAGCCAGATGAAGGTCTTTGCTCTTGCTCCAGCAAGTCAGGCAAAACAAAGAGCTTGTATAAATAGGTCATATGTTGCCTCATGGGTTTATATAATAGAGTAAGAAAGCCAAAATGGCAGGTGGTTGCCTTACTCTGGCAATGGGCTGGATAACAATGTACTGTGATTCTCATTTAACTTCAATATGCAACTGTCTCTCCAGGGTGAACGTTTCTACTATACTACTACATCAAGGCTTTATGGACTTGTTAGTCATAGAATCCTGAGTCTCCTCAGCTTTCTGTAACTTTTAATTTTCCTGCAGTCTTTTTCTTTTTTTTAAATGAGTCACAGTGAATGTTGTTGATCTCTAACTGATAAGACTTCTCACAGCAATCTCTGATATCTGAGAAGAGTCATTTTACTTGCTCAATAAGCCCTCAAGAATTACCTTCTTAAAGATTTTATTTGCTTGTTCTTGATTCTCTGGAACCGAGGTGGTTCAGAAAATTCCAGGAAAGCTTCAAAACAAACTTGCTCTGCTTTGTTTCGATAGCCCGAGAAGTCACAAGATCGGGGTGTTGACATTGACTGATACAGGTTTTTCAGGCAAGGATGGTAAAGAATGGGAGTCACTCTTTATGTAAGATAGTGGCAGGAATGTATGGAGCTCTGCCTGATTGCTCATGGGTGGGTTAAAGGGCAGACCTGTGTGGGTGCCATTGGGGTGGATGTCTGCTACAGGCTGCCTGTTCAGGAAGAAATAGATGAGGCCTTCTTCAAACAACTGGAAGAAGCCTCACATTTGCAGGGCCAGGTCCCCCTGACAGACTTTAATCACGACAGTCCTGGAGAGCTAACACAGCAGGGCGCAAACAATGCAGGAAGCTTCTGGAATGTGTCTATGACAGCTTCCTGCAACAGGCCATTGGAGAGCTGACAATAAAAGGTGCTCAGCTGAATCTGACAGTTTCCTGTACTGATTCTGGCTGGGATGGAGTTAACTTTCTTCATAGAAGCTCATGTAAGTACTGTGTTTTAGATCTGTGACCAAAACAATGCTGATAGTGCACCAATGTTTTAGCTATTGCTTAACAATGTTTTTGGAGAATCAAGGCCTTCTGTTTCTTACTCTGCTTCCTTCCCCTCCCCTGTGAATAGACAGGGAGAGACAGAAGCAGGCAGGTTACCCAAACTAACCAAAGAGCTGTTCCATGCCCTATAATGTCACACTCAGAAATAAAAAGGGAGAGGAGGAGGCTTGGAAAGGTTAGGTATCTTTTGTTTGCGAACTGACTAGGATCAGCCTGCCTGTGGTGATTGCCTCTGCATCACTTGTTTTCTTTCTCTCTTCTTCCATCTCTGTTTTACTTACTGAACAATTTGCATCTCCACCCACAAGCTTTCATGCTTTTCCTTTCCTTTTCTCCCATCCCACTGGGGTTGAGCCGTGAGTGACTGAGCAGCTGTGTGGTGCTTAGCTGCCTACTGGGGCTAACCCACAACATGATCAAACAACGAAGAATTGCTTGGCATTGTGAAGGTCAAGGGCAGGCTCGGCTGCAGTGACCATGAGATGACGGAACTCAGGATCCTGTGAGGAGGAAACAAGGCAAAAAGCAGGATCACAACCCAGGATTTCAGAAGAGCAGACTTTGACCTGTGCAGGGGCTTGCTTGGAAGAATCCTGTGGGATATGGTCTGGGAGAGAGAGGATGGGTCCAGGAGAGCTGGCTGCGTTTTAAGGATTGTCTCTTCCAGACTGAAGAATGGACTACCTGATGATGATGAAGGCAAGCAAAGGTGTCAGGACTGCTCCTGACAAAACTGAAACACAAAAAAGAAGCATGTGAGAGGTGAACAGGGATAAATGATATTGGAGAAATAAGAGCCTCTTGCTGAAAGCTCAGCAACAGGGTTAAGAAAGCTGAAGACAGCCTGGAGTTGCATCTGGCAGGGTTCAATGTGGCAAGGAACATGAAGAGCAACAAGCATGGTTTCTTCGAGTACATCAGCAGCAAAGGGAAGACTATGGAAGATGTGGTCCTGCTAATGAATAGGGTAGAACTGGTGACCGAGGACATGGAAGAGGATGAGATGCTTGACTGTCATTTTTGCCCCAGCCTTCAGTGGCAAGATTTGTCTGAAGGAATCCCAAGTCCCTGAGACCAGAGGGGAAGTGTGGAGTGAGGAACACTTGCTCTTGGTGGAGGAGGATCAGGCTAAGGAATATTTAAATGAACTGTCCACGTACAAATCCATGAGAGCTGATGGGAGGCACTAGCAAGTGCTGAAGGCAGTGACTGATGTCACTGTGGGGTCATTCTTGATTATCTTCGAAAGGGTCATGACAACCAGGAGAAGTTCCAGAAGACTAGAAGAAAGCAAATGTCATGCCTGTCTTCAAGGAGGGTTACAGGCTGATTAGCCTTGCCTTGATCCATCAGAATGCAATGGAGAAAATAATCCTTGAAATGTTTTCAAATGTATCAAGGACAAGAAGGTGATTGGGAGGGAATCATTCCTGTCCTACTTGATAGTCTTCTATGATAACTGGTAGGTAGAGTGGTGGATGTTATTTATCCTGTCTCTTGAGCAAGGCTTTTGATGCTATCCCATGGCAGCCTTATTGACAAACTGATGAAGTATAAGCTAGGTAAGCGAATGTCTTATGATGGAACGAAAATTGGCTGAACTGCCCAGCCAAAGCCTGGCAATAAGTGATTATATGGATGTTGATTAGTGGCCTGAAGTCTTTCTGGAGGCTAGTCCCTACTCATGTACCCCAGGGGTTAAAACTGGAACAACTGATGTTTAACATCTTCATTTATGACTTAGATAATATAACAGTTCTTTCAGGAGGTGTACAGAAGATACAAAACTGGGATCAGTAGTTGATACACCAGTTGGGTGCACTGCCACCTCTGAAAGTTGACCTTAATAGCTGAAGAAGTAAGTAGATAAGCCTTATAAAGAGAAATACCAAGGCCCGCCCCTGGGGAGGAATAACTCCCAAGTAGATGCTGGCGGATGATGGACTGGAAAGCAGCTTGGCAGAAAAGTCCCTGGAGTCATCTTGTTGAACAAGTCATACACAAGCAGCATTGTGTCATCGTGGCCAACAGTGTCCAGGGCTGCATTAAGAAGACAGATAAGGGAGACAGTTTCTCTAATCTGCCTTGGTGAGGCATACCTGGAACGCCATGTCTTCTGTACTTGGTAGCCTAGAACCAGACATGGCCATACCAGAGTCCAGCAAATGTTGTGAAATAATGAAAGGATTGGAGCATCTGATGTATGAGGTGAGGCAAGGAGAGCTGGAACTGCTGAGTCTGGAAAAGAGAAGGCTCAGGGGGATCTTACCCATGTGTACAAATACCTGATGGGAGGGAGTAAAGAAGCTGGACCGCAGATCTTCTCGGCGATATTCAGTGGCAGGGCAACAGGAAATGGGCACAAACTGAACTCTGTGAAGTTCTATCTAAATATAGGAAAGCACTGTGAGAGTGGTCAGACGGTGGAATAGGTTGCCCATGCAGATTGTGGAGTCGTCACCCTCGAAGATATCTACCCTGGGCTTAAACTATGACAATATCCAAAACCCAACTGGACACAGTTCTAAACAACCTGCTGTAGTTGACCCTGCTTGTGAGTAGAGGATTAGACTAGATATGCAGAGGCCCCTTCCAACTTCAGTCATTCTGTGATTCTGTGACCTTAACTGTTAACAATTCATAGACTGGTCATAGCATTAATAATCCAGATTCTCTGTAGTATATGGTGTCAGCCAAATCCTACTCCAGACTTCATTGTTGTGGTTCTTGTTGACTTCTATGGAAACTCCACATACCAGCTGCTCTATTTCTGCAAATAATCAGCAGAAATTTATGGCAAATATTGAGAATAATTAGATTTCCAAATTCAGCTGTCTAATATGCATGTGAACTGACTGCACTTTTATTGATTAGTACAGTAGATAAGCTGGCACTGCTGTTTTGTAGTAGCTAGCTACTAAATGTCTGTTTTCTGCTATTCTGCACAGTATTCGCACAGAGCATTACTAAATGAAAGTTCAAGAGGTTTAAAGTGTGGTTGTAGTGGCTCAAGGTGACAAAGCTATTCCTGAAACAATGGCAGATTGAGCTTCTCAATGGCAGAGCTGAGAACTCTGACATAATCCAAAAGTTTGACAGCTTGGAAGCTGTGATGATAAAGGTGGGGTGAATATGGGGCGCTTGAACTCTTCTTATTTGGAAATATACCATAAGACTATTCTGAAACTATTTTAAATGGTTTATGGGAGCTCCTTCATACCAGTTGAACTCCTTGACAGGTTTCTTTTCAAAGGTAACTGTCATAAATTATTTTCGCTTGCAATCCTGATGTACCAGAAATTTCTAAACAGCACCAGATGAATAATAATGAAAATAAAATAATTACCAGACTTCAGAGTGCCTCCATTTGAAAGAGTAGAACTGACTAGAAGTGTGTTGATTCCTTAGTTTATGTATCTATAACCTCTTATTGCCACCATTTTAAATTACTGGCCTACAGCCACATATTCACTTATAAGGAACTGATCACAATAATGTCCCTCTTGACAGTTCCTAGGCTATCTATCTGGGTGGCTCCATATTACAACCATCATCTCTTGGACATGAAATGTGATGAAGGGCTACATTACTTTGATCTGTGTACTTCCTAAATGCTACTATAGAAAACTGTGACTTCAAGTTGCATCTCTTATTTAGTTATAAATAGAAACAGTTGTGAAGTTAAAACAATCTGTAAACTAATTTATATGGCAACCAAAAATACGGCCAAAATATGGCTTTTCTACAATAGCCTACATCTGTGGTATAGAATAAGGGAGTGAAGAAAGAAACCAACTGGACAGTTCTACAGAGCAGCAGCTTTCCTGAGTGATTTCACCCTGAGGTGCAATGATTTCCACTGAACCTGAGTTTGGTTCAATGGGGGGTAGTGGTGGAAGCATCTGGAAATAACTTCCCAGGTGTACCAGTTCTTTCTTTTACTATCTTGCTGCTAAAATTTTGCTTTTCCGTCACAGTAGCTCATTAGTTTTAGTTAATTATAAATTAAATGTCAAGAGGATTGCTTTTTCCTTCCTATAAAACCAGGAAAAATTACTTCAAGTCTACTGGACTTTCTTTCTGCCTGTTCCTGGGATTCGACTGCTCTGACAGAAGTCATCATCTTGTAGCTGGAAGGTTAAAGAAACTGAACTGACGGTGGAAAGAAGGTGGAGACAGTTTTCAAACTGAACTCATGCATAAGCAGGGAAAGAACTGGGGAACTGACATAGAGTGCCCAGGGTGACCACGGATCTGTTTTTGGAAATATTCCCAATTTGAGGAGACCCTCAGCTGCCTTCTCTAACTGAGCAGAAGGTTGTATTTAGTGACCTCCTGAGGTCAACCTCAATTACCCCATGAGTCTTAAAGTTGAGGGACAAGATCAAAGAGGAACAAAATAGAACAAGAAAGGTAGCCATAGAGCTAATCAGAACTTCTACTACACGTGTCATCCCTCCCCAGGCTTTTTTGGTTTGGAATTGGATGTGGACTTAATCCAGCTTTTTGGGTGGTTTAGGAAGAAATCACTGCAGGTGTGCGCAGGTCTCCTGAATAGTATTTATCTGTATTAATGGAGGCCCAGCTCTGGTTTCTTTCTGAATGGACAGCCCACAGTGAAGCTGTAGAGGCTGCTCCCATCACCTATAAATGATTAAGGACATGTGGGGGAAAATGCTGAACAAAATGTGAGAAAAAAAGAAAGAAATAGGACAAAAGGTTAATCTATAACGTAATTCCAGCTTGTTTCCTTCCTATGTTAATCAATACTGAGGCAGGACACTACGTGAAGCATGGAACTGTAACACTTTGTACAAGCTACTTAAATGTATGGAAGTAGCATGTGAACAAGCGGGTGCAACTCCCTTGTTTGGGGGTTTACACACTCAACTGGGAGCAAACACAGCTGGGTTCCTGCCCTTATGAGTTAATAGTACAAATTAATTAATGTAAATTCAACAAAGCTGTTGAAATAGTATCAACAGAAGAATACAAGATCTCCTACTCCAGAGATGCTGTAGTTTGTTGTCAAAATAATGTTATAGGAGAACAAGAGGTATAAGTCCAAATACCCCCAGGTAAAGAGGAAAATTGGGCCTAAGGCTGCCAAATACTTGTGTGCATCCTAACCACTTAGCTCTTGGCTAACAGGCCAACCCCTTAGCAAACCTCCATTTTCAGTACTGCTGCTTCTGCAAGTGCTCAAGAGGAATCATTTGTTTTCAAGCTGAATCAATCACTTGAAAAATCTTAATAAGTAAATAACACAAAAAAGGGGGGGGCATTTCAACTTCACTGGGGAACTGATTACACCACCTTGCAATGGAGTGTTTCCCTCAGCACCAATGAGGGATGCCAGCGATTCGGAAAGGCGCATAAAGAGGAGACCTGGAACAAACCCCAGCACCCTTACATCTGAAGTACCGGAAGGTGATAGGATTTGGACTGCAAGATAAGCCCCCCGGCCTTAAGAAGGGAGAACGACCACGATGGGTAAAGAATACAGATTTCAGTCGAGGAGAAGAAAACGAAAGGAAACTTGAAGAGGCTGAAATCGTTCACCTGTACAACGACCACCGTAGCCTTTTCGAGCAGATGCCGCCCTCCGCACGCTGCTAGCCTCATGCACCCAGACCTCTGCGGTTCGCCTCGCCATCCGCTACCGACGTAGCCCGGCACGGCGAGGAGCGGCCGAGCCC
>JAOEHX010012088.1:22266-35217 GCA_025448015.1 Bolborhynchus lineola
TTCTGTCCCATCAGAGCCAGGGTGTTGAGTTTCAGCTGGTAATAAGATCCTTCAGAGAATGAGTGGTCTATTTAATTTTATAAGCAACCTTCTGTACTGACTGTTACTTCTTGCATACTCGTATTCTCATTCTTCATGCTTTTTAATGTACTCCTTTATAATAGTACAATCTGTTCATTTAAGCACAAACAAAATATTTATCCAGAAGCCAGTCACTGCAAGTTCAAATGTACGTTTGGATCTCTCGAACAGGGAGGTGCTTTCACTACTTTGTTATGGTACTCTCGTTTACATCCTGCTTATATTGCAGGGGATTGATTAGAAAAATTGAAGCTTTTAGTTTCTTTTGTGGTACATCTCTACCAGGTAAACCCAGCCTTAAGACCAATTTAAAAAGGAAATTTGCCTGTGTATGCTATGAAATGCTTCCTTAAAACATTTACCTAGTTTTCTGTTTTCAGTTTAACGGCTCTGTAGTGGTGTTGGCATTGCAGATACTACAGTGTTGTCCCCGTGTGGGGAAACACTAGTTCTTATGTATGCTTCACAGTTGGTGAAATGCAGGAACTGTATATACAAACCAGCTTAATTTTGATGCTACTTTGATTATTTTTTAATGTTCTCTATACTGTATTAATGTTCCTTTGTTTTGTTCTGTCTTCTCAAATTAATTTTTCTAGGTTGTCCTTAAAAAGGAGTGTGAAAAAAGCAAATCATAAAAAACTGATTGCTGATAGACAGGGAATCTGGCATGCAACCTTCCAGGTTAATCTTGTGGTGTAAAAGTTATGCAGCTCTGACAGATCTTACAAAGCTTAGCTACCTCTTGATTTACAATCTTATTGCTAACCTGTAGTGCTAATTGAGTTATGACACAATGTGTGGTCATCTGAACCTAAAACTTGCTGTTAGTTTAAATGTGAAGACCATATTTAGAGTTAGCCAGTCAGCTGCTTTCCTTCTGTGTATGTCGCTGATTGGAGAATTAAAAATAAATCACCATAATCTGTGTCCTTATTTGCCTTTTTTTTTTAATCTGTCTTGTCTCTTGTAGGTATCCATACAGTAAGGCACAAAGGGTCTATAGGGTAGTACACACATATGACAGAGTATAGCTGAAGAATTATTGACGTTAGAGAACTGACCTTGTCAAGCAATTCAGTGCTTACACTAGTCTTTGATTTTGCTGCACAAAACTTGCCATTTATATAGTCCCACTCCTGACTAGTTTACAATGTGAGGCACAATATCCAGGATGTTTTAATGTGAGTGGAGTGTCATGTGAAATACGGTAAGCCATAGCATTACACCAAATAGAATGAGGCAGGGGGATGGGTTACTTAGTATGTTTGCTTTGAAATCAGAGATCCTTCAGTAGTTTGTCACCAGGACAAAAGATTGGGGAAGGATTCCTGTGGAAGAGTTAGGGACAAGGACTTTAAGGTTTTGGTGGTATCTACATGAAAGTCCTGTGACTTCCAGATACTAGTGCAGACAGTTGATGCTTGTGGCATGCCAAGTTCTTTGGGAACTATGCTTGGCACAAATCCATTCATGTACAAATCTCTCTGGTCCCTAGAGAGAGGAAAAAGTACTGCAGAAACTAGCATGAAGATCCACATCAACTGGGATTCGCTGGGATGTCTAAGCAGGATCACAGACAGGAAAAGTGGTTTCTCTTCCTCTTTTAACAAATATACTCTTAACCATATCTGACATTTTTTTGGTGTGTCTGTTGGCTTAAAGTGTCCCAAGCTGCTTGCAACTGCACCATGCCACTTCATTCTTGCCTGTTGCACTGGCTCAATTGTTTGTGCAGCTGTGCAGTAAAATGGCTCTGCTGGAGGGGGGGAAGACTATATATTTATAATTTGTATATATATTTATAAATTAGTTCAAGCAGCAGGCTGTTTTTCAGCTGGATCAATTACCTTATTCATGACATGACCTTCCACACAGCTCTGCCAGCATGTGGGGAGCCAAGGCCCTGGGAGGATGAGCACAGCCTCCAACCACCTGTACTTGTAGTGGCTGCAGAGAAGAGGAAGCTGGTCTGAAATGGAAATGAGAGCATGTCAGAGCCCCTTGCTGCTTATTCACACCTCTGAGATTATTACTGTGCGTGTCCCTCCACGGAGAAAGTTATGTGGCTTACAGAATTGCTCTTGGATTTTCTAACTTGGGAAGGAATGCTGGGCTAATTAGCTAACTCAATTGAAGTATGTTGTGTGATGTATCATAGTAGTATACAGTGGTTGTGGTTGCATTAAGAGTATCTTAATATAATTTTTTCCCCCTGTGGTTAGCCTCATGAACATTTAAAATCTGTTGTCAAGCAATTTCATTGACATCTCAAATCAGGCTGCCCTGTCCATCATGTAGGAGACTTGGTTTTTATTAGTTCTAAAGAGAGTGGGGTAAATTATTGCATGGTAACTGTGCAGTACTGATGGGTGCACCTGGGCAATTACTGCAGGACTATTGGCATGTGGCAGTGCCATCTTGTGTGATTTAGCCCTATTTCAAAGCTCCTGAAAGGAATGCAGGTTAAAACGGCCTGATTGCAGAGGGTCAGCTTCATTTAGTTTCTGGTGGTGTTTTTTAGCCTGGCTTCCGATGGAAATGAATCATGCCATCTTTCTGTCCCTACCCCTGAAAAGCTTGATCAAGCCTCTTGGCCACTGTGAGGAAAAGATGATAAAAGTGGAGGGACCTTCCTTACAAATAGGTGCTCGGGTCAGGAAAGGTGCCATTCGAGTTCCCCCCCAGGGAAAGGGTGCAGTGCTAGTTTATTAGACTTGAGAAAATTTGTGTGAAACAGGTGTTACAAATTCATGGGCTACAGAAAAGCTGTCTCCAGGGCCTGTACTGTATCGTGAGCAGGAGAGGGAAGTTGTAGGAAACAAAACTTCGTTACTGACAGCCCTCATGGAACTACTTGGCTGTGTTGCGCAAACTACTTCTTTTCGTGCTCCCTGCATCACAGCGTCCAGCTGTAGCGACTCTTCAGTGACCGAACTGAAAAGCGTTAGGAATGCAAACCTGAAACGATCCTGTAGGTGGCTGGTGAGGCTGCAGTAGCATAGGGAGCAGCCAGGCTCCATTTTGGATGCCTGACTGTTGCTATTCTGAGTTGCTCTACGCTGCGCAGTGCTGCTTAACTGCCTGCTGTTTTCTAGCTACTTCGATGATTTTTAAACCAGCTGCTGTCGTGGCATGCTTCCTTTCTGTCAGGAGAGCACACAGGAACAAAGCCGTGTTTTATTCTCTGGTGGGGGGTGTCTTTCTCTATGTGTGTTAGAGCCCAGTGCCAGGAGAAGGCAGTGGTCAACTGCTGCAGACTAGCCGGTTTTTCTCTGCTCCAAACCATAACTGTAACAGACATTCCGTATCAAGATCAGTGGGGGAGGTTTGGGCTAGGGTTGCAGTGGAAAGGCAAGGGGAAGGAGAGCTAGCCTGCTCCTTTACTGATTGAAAAACAAAACAGCAAGCAAATTGTTTTCTCTGCTGCCTGCTAAATGCCTTTTTGAAACACATACCGTTACTGTGGTTCTCTTAACTGCTGCTCACTGTTTTTCCATGAATCGTTTGCTCCTAGGTGAGAACCCAGACATTTGCAAAACATGAAGTAATATATCTTGAGTTGTGTAAAAACAAACAAGCAACACCAAGAAAAACCCCAAACAACCGCAACTAGCAAACCCCCAAAACAGCACCTCACGAACTTGATTTTACACACACATACCCCTGGTTTAACTAACATTTCTGTAGTACCTGTGAAACACTAGCATTGAAATAGTAGGGTTGGTACTTTGTTCTTGAGAAGAAACATGTTTGTCCTTACCTTTCCTGTCAGTGTCTTGGTGTTTTACTGGTTTTTGCTTTTCTGATGGAGGAGATGAGATAAGGGAAAGATACCATTAAAGCTTTCAGCTGTGTGAACCTGAGGTGCAAATTCAGTAAATGAGGTAAAAAAAAAATCACTCATTTCAGTAATGCGGTGCTTTTTTGGTTCGTCACATGCCATTACTAGTTAAGTTCATGCTTGGAAAGAAACATGTTAAATTTCTCAGAGATTTCAAAAGCCCTCTAGAAAAAACCTCAGATTTCCAGTTCATACTTCTGTGCTGCCAACTGCTGATGAGATGGAGCTCCCACTGGAACCTGTGGATGCTTTAGTTAATTGGCAAGAGGGACCACTGAGGGATGTTCTGTGATATGATAGGTATGTACGTGGTGATGTTCAGTCCTTCT
Organism: Bolborhynchus lineola; assembly: GCA_025448015.1. NCBI lineage: Eukaryota > Metazoa > Chordata > Aves > Psittaciformes > Psittacidae > Bolborhynchus > Bolborhynchus lineola. Next base: position 26,521 of record JAOEHX010012088.1, read on the forward strand.
GTTCTTGCTTGGAAAATCTAGAATGGCTTCAGTACAATGTTTCTTGTAAATACTAATGTAAATCTGCCAGGCTTCTTCAAGTTGCTGAAATGTATGGAAAGAAGAATCTTCACCATAATCTTTGTTTTGCTGTTGCATGGTTGCTTTAAAGTCTGTAATAAAACTACTGACTTAATATTTTCTTTCAGTCTCCAGAGGGTGCTGAAGGCAAGGATGCAGCAAAAGTAACTAAACAAGAGGCAAGTGTTCTTTATTTTGTTATTTTATTTATTTTAAATGCATTTTGGCATGTAATTGTTTAAGTGGAGATCTGCAGTCTTGCACTAGTGCTTTCAGAGGGAATAATAACAGCCACATTTGTAGCTTATCTGGCATAAACTGCTTTTGGTGTACTGAGGATTCATACAGGTTATTTATGCATAAAATCAATTTAAGAAACACTTAGGGCTTTGATAAACAAACTCTGCTGGATCCTGTGGCAACAGTGTAAGGTGTTACTGCCTGGAACTGTTGCTCTGTCTCTAGCAGGTTGGCAGAAGAGGGTTAATGTGCACACCTCAGCCAGTCTGCTTCAAAACTATTCTTAGCTTAAGTGGCTGGTGGAAGGGTGTCTTGAATTAAGATACCAGGCTCTAAACTGGAGCAGCTGACACATTTGTGTGTTTTCTTTGTCTGAATTTGTTTTAAGGGCCTAGTAACTTCTGTCACAGGAGGGAGGGAGACAGCAGGTGATACCTTGACCTCTACAGTAGAGTTTAGTAGTTCGTCACAGCTGTTAATATGAATTTAAAAAACAGGTTGGGAATTATGAGGATTCATTTTCTTAGGCTGTTATCTTTTGTGGCAAATAAGTTAAATCAGAACCTTGGAAGGAATAGGTGAATATTCAAATGGCTTAACAATTAATTACTCTTCTTCAAAATCTTTGAGCATATTTGAACAGGAAAAAGTAGTCTAGTGAAGTTTTACACTTTCTGAATTGAGAAGTTGGTTGCTGCTCAGTCTGGCGGAGAAAGATGGTACAGTGGAAATGTCAAAATATTTCGAACAATAGTGAAGTTTTCAATAAGCTCCAGGAAAAAAACAGGTAGAGTAAAAAGGAGGTCTAAGAGGAATAGATTCTGATACCTCAGTATCTTCCTATGGAATTTTCTAGAAGACAAATCAGCTTCTTTTCCATGAAGTATGAAAAGGCTGAATAAATCATAGTAAAAATATAATCTCCTTTGCTCTGAATGAATGTTTTTTCCTGCCCGACTTCAAGAGCCAGAAAAGTCAAAGTTCCTTCTCCTAAAAATTTGAGATCTGATTGCTAGCATAAGGAAGAAAGAGCAAGAATCTTACAGAAATAAACAGGCTCTCTGGAGAGGGCCTGCTGAATGAAGTACCAGAGCTCTTAGTCTTCATTCAAGGTGAGATCCTACTGGAGGAGGGAGGGAAACCCCGCAAGAAAGTAAGAAAGTCTCAGTAGATAACACCTGTAGCTCTTAGTGTGCAAATGAGGAAAATAGTTGTAGAATTAGATTAGAAACTGTGGGAGCTCTTGGAGTAGGTGGAATTTAAGCAGAAAGAGTGGCTTCAGTCTGAACAAAACCAGACCTCTGTGGATGCCACTGAGGAGACTTCTGAATTATTTTAAACTAAACATCTGGGGGGAGACCAGCATGTTCTTGAGGGTGAATAGGGTGAAGTCAGAGCCCCCTGTTGTCCTGGAGAGCAGAGGCAAGCACGGAAGACATAGAAGTTTGCATCTGAAGAGGTAAAAAGCAGCCTTGAGAAATACAGCCATGTTTAATTCGCATCTATGAAAACAGGCAGTTTGAGCCAAAATACAAAAGCTGCAAATCTAAGTCTGGGCAATTCGGAATGTCTGGCTTTAAATGAGGACATTGATAAAATGGGTAACTCAGAAATTTGTGGGGACACTGTGACACCAAGGCATGAATTACACAGGGTTGAGAGCTAAGTTGCATTAATGGTAGAATGGTTTTCTATTATGTGTCTTAATATTATATGTATCTTAATATTTCTCTAGATTAACTGTATTAATAACTACTGCAGAATCCTTTATGGATTGCCAAGCCATGTATAAATGGGAAGTATGCAGTGTAGAAATTGTGCCAGATGTCATCTGACCACAATAATTAAAACGGCAGTGGGATGTTAAGGGAGATCAGAGAGGCTCCAAGGACATTGTTAATGGACATTCTGGTTCCCTTTCAGACATTTGGTAAAAGAGATAGGATTGCTTTACAAAGACAAAAAAGTTAAAGCTGTACATGCCTGCTTTCTGGAGGAACAAGTCATAGGACCAATTAAAAAATAAGCAGCTGTATGTGGTCCTATGTGGTATGGAGGAGCTAGTTAAAAAGACAGTTGTTGGAGAGCTATTCTGTAATTGTGACAATAATAGATTCAGGTTCATCAACCATCCTTGCAAGAATGTAAGTCCAGATAAACTCTGCTGTGGTCAGATGTGGTATCAAGAAAGGGATTAAAAAAAATATATAAATAAAGGTAGAGTCTATTAAAAAGAGAAGCTCAAGAGTGTAATGGTTTCAGGTGGCAGAGAGGCTCTGTGGTATGCCATGCTAAAGGCTTGCGGAAATGTATATAGTTTTAAAAAAGACCTCACTACCCTGCTCCCCCCCCAACAACCAAGCAGAAAACCCCAGTGACTTACCAGCAAAATAAAGTAAATATATTGGTTTTGAAAGGTGGTGGTGTGTTGATGGAAAATAATGTGGAGAGGAGCAAACCCTACAGCACGCTGAATGTGGAGCTGAAAAACAGTAAAGAAACTCCTGCTGTGGGGAATTCTTAGGGAGGTTCTGACAACAGAGCTGTTTCCCATGGGTGTAGAGTCTGGAGGACGGTCTTTAATGAAGTGTAACTGAGAACTAGACAGTATTCCCCAGCAATTGCCAAACCGTTTGCCTTAGCCTCAATACCAAGAGTAACTGAAGGTGATGAAATGCTCCCAGTACTTTACATAAGGGATTCTGGAAAATAAAGCCTGGAGTCTCACTTGAAAAAGTAGGGGAGGGTTTGTCTGTTTTATTGTTTGTTTGTGGGTTCTTTTTGGTCGGTTGTTTTTTTTTAATGTATATGGACAAATGTGTAATGAGGGAGTTGACAGAGATTTTGCAGAGAAGTCATACTTCAGGCAGTTGATTTCTTTGTAGAAGTCAACAGGTCTGAGGATGGCAGCATACCAATTGATAGTTTACTTGCATGAAAGAACACTTTTTGATGAGGCTCCCCAAACAGGTTCTTAAAGAAGCTAAACTGGCGTGGATTAAATGGATGATCTTCCTAGGAATTGGTAACAAATACACATGTGAGAAAAGAGTGGAGAAGAAGTAGTTAATTTTTATAATGGAGGAGATGTACCAGTGGAGTATTGGACAGATTTGTGTTTGGGCTTGTGCTGCTGAATATGTTCGGTAGTGATGTAGGAGAAGAGGGACAGAAGTTTCCCCTGTTGTTTGCTCCTCTCTCACTACCCTGATCAGGGTAGATAAAAATTTATCAGGGTAGTCAAAAAATTATCAGGGTAGTCAGGAGTGAGAGATTGAGAAGGCCGTTACATCACTGATAACTACGTGATAAAATGTCAATAGAAACCGATTATGGAGAAATGCAAATGAATACACAGGGGGAGTGATGGTCACCAAATCGGCTGTTCATCAGGGGAGAGATTGTGAAATCAGTGAACAGTTGCTAGAAAACATTGGCTCTTCTAAACAAGAGGTAACTGGAATATAGGGAAAAATACTAGAAGACAGAGTGTGAATTATCAGGGTATCACAAGATTAATTTGTTGTGTTCCCAGATGTGGGATTAGTAAATGTTCTCCTGACTCATCCTTGTAAGGGCTGTGATAGAATTAAAAGGATACTAAGTATAGTGGGACAGAGGACGCAGAGCAGGTTGGGGAAGGGAAAGGGAGAGGACCCAAAACAAACCAAAGCAAACAAAAAACTACCAGAAACCAGAATGGAAGCAGACAAACAAACAATAACCCCAAGCAAATAAACAAAAAAGCCCAAAGAAAACAAACCACCCAGATTTTCTAGGATTCTTGACTGTCTTTTCATGTAACAGAGGCATGATAAAATCAGTAGCACAGAGCAGTGCAGTTAGGAAATTATTACTCATGAAACCTGGAAACAAAAGGAACCTTGTAAGAGGTGAGAAGTTTAAAGAAAAGACAACAGTGGGGGAAGGTTTTCCTTTTTCTTTTCCGCACAGTGCATAATCCTATTAATGGAACTCGCTGCCACAGGATGTTCTGAAAACTGAAAGTATAAGTGGGTTCACTAGGTTATTAGACGAATTTATGGAGAAAATGACCCTCAGGGACTAATAAACACATGATGTGGATATAATACCCAGGTTGGAAAGTTCACAGCTTTAGATTGCCAGAAGCTAGCGCAGTAGGAAAGCGTGCAGCGTTGTTCTGTGTCTGCTCCATTTCATAGACTCTCCATAGATGTTTCCTAGTGGCCAGTGTCAAACTGACAGCTGGACGAGCTGCTAGTTTCTGGGTTAGTACAGTTGCTTGGAAGGGGACAAAAACATGTCAAAATGTGACCCTTGCTGACCTGACTGTACTTCCCTCCTTAGATAACACAAAATACTTAACACGCTTTAAATTGGAATTAAAATCATTTAGCTGTTGTGCATTTTTAAAGAACTGGGGGTTTATGATGCCTTTCTTATGGCAATACAAGCCTGCTATGAAACCAGTCATGGAACAAGAACAGTTTGGGAATGTGGGAGAGAATGAAAATTTATCTAAAACAATGTATTATGCTGTAAAACACATAGATGTTAACAAAATATTCTAGTGTCCAAATGCACTGGAACCAGTTAAGAAAATAGATTTGTAAAAGAAGATGCCTTGAGCTGGGAGTTCTTTGATTACCTGACCAAGAGAAATGCTTTATTTAACCTGCTGTAAAATAGTGCAAGGCCTTGGCATTATTTTACAACATAAATATGTGATAGCTGAAAATATCTTCAGGTGTTTTTTTTACAAGACTTCTATTTTACTGAAGGAGGATCTGAACTATTCACCACTGCTTTCCACTAAGAATACTTAAATGACTTCAATGAATACAAATTACTGCATTCTTCAGATATTAACAGCAGCTTTTTCCTGTTGCAAGACGTTTGGAGCCATATTTTTTTCATCTCAAATGCTTAATATGTAATTAACAAGATACTTTTGATTCACCTTTTAAGCTGTGTTACATTGGATATTTGTCCTGCTTGAGTTGTCCCTTTATTTTGGCAGTTTTATGATGCTGACCAAACTTTAACTGTTTGATAACCATGCTCTGTGACTGGATCATCGGTTCATCTGTTTCAGTGAATACAGAAATACCATGAACAATCTGATGAGCTTACAACTATTCTTAAGACTTAACTTCAGTAATAAATTTATGACAAAGAACAGATAAATAAAATTGAATAAGGAAGTGTGTTGAAGCGATAAAGAAAGGTGGAGGAAATCAGAATATCTTTTTTCTGTTCTTTTGAGAATTGTTTAAATAGAAGAAATAATTTCTTCCTCTCATCCTGCATCTGTCTTTGTGCAGCTGGACTCTCAGATTGAGTGTGTGGGGAACTGAGGCAGTGGAAGGACTTACCTTCGTGTTTTGAGATTTTAGCACTCTGATACCCTCTAGGGAAGGATGTTAACTTCATTCTCTTGTTAATCAGATGGCATTTTTTCCTGATATTACAAGTAGCATCTGCTTGGTTATGGAAACATCATTCTGAGTATTTATGAGAAAGGATCAGTGTCCTGTGCCATAAGTCAAGCTTGCTGTATTTGCCACCTTTCCATGGAGCAGCAAGGGACTTGGAAAATGGGGAGGTATTAAACCATATGGAGATTTAGATGTTATAATTCCTGAACAGCTTTTACTGCTGATTTTCACATCACTTTTTCTCCATAAAATTTTGTTCAACGTGAGGAAAAAGTGAATTGTGTTTGTCAATAGAGATGTATTTTGGTGGGGGTGTATTTTATGCTGTCACTATGAAATAACTGGAATTATGTTGCTTTGGATACTGTTTGCTGTAAGCCTTTAAAAATGTTTTCTCCTTTTTTTTTTTTTTCCTTTTCCTGTAGCCCACAAGACGATCAGCAAGATTGTCAGCTGTAAGTATGTATAACACCTTCTGGTATATACTTTTCTAGGCACATATGGTTTCTCAGACCAAACAGGTTTGCTATATTTGGCTTGATTCACTTTTTATGCTTGCTGAGGGATATTAAAGAACTCTAGAGCTGAAGTTAACTGTGCTTTCTTGGTTTCAGGTTTTCAGGTTTCAGTTTGTTCTGACAAAAGATGTATTTCCCCACCTCACCGCAGCACTGTTACGTGCAGTATTGACCTCACATTGTTTTACAGGCTGATGTTAGTTGTGGAAAAGCAACTAGTTCTCCTGGAAGGAGAAGGAGCAGTCCTTCAAGGACCATTTGATGCCACTGGTTTTAGTTCCTCTTCTCTGTTAGAACATACCTGATTTTATTTTTTTAATACTAACTGCTTATCTCCATGTTTACTCTTAGATGACCCCAAATTGTTTTGCTGGATGGGTGAGCTAATGAGAACGGGTGTGTACAGTGATGAGGTGCATTTGTGCATTAAGGTTTCTGAGTCTGTTTCTAGATGCATACTAATGAGCCTAAAGTCAGGGAAGGTGTGTGGTGGGGGAGGCTGGGGTGTGGAGGTGGTTAGTTGGCTTCTGATAATATGTCTAACACATTGTGCAACTAAAAATGTTTTATAGAAACCTGCTCCCCCAAAACCTGAACCCAAACCAAGGAAAACCACGAAGGTAAATACTTTTCTTTTTAGATGCCATCATTGTAGCCAATAGTAAACAAGTGTGCTTTGCTGCAGACTGTTCCGTTCAGAGCGGTTTTGTGAGGCATCGGCTCCCCTGCCCTCCCCCCAGCCCCGGGGAAAAGAAACAAATTAGATCATTCTTCTCTTTCTGTTCCACCCCTTCCTGGCCTCATTACTGGCCCAAACAAAATGTCTTGCCTGTTTGATATGCAGACCATGTTAGTTTGTAGTGAATTCCGTAGTTTAAGAAGAGCCTTCACCTTTCCTACACCTTTCCTGGGATGTACAGGTTTGGTGAGTAAGCTGCCCCTGAGACCTAGCAATTTCTACAGTAGGATTTGGGGTTATTCAGTGCCATCCTGTTTCCTTGTCTTGAGGGGCAGTACTTCATTTCACAGTGAGAAACTCTAACTCTTATCTGTTCTTGAAGCCTGGCCGTTGCTGAGAATGCACACATATAATTAAAGGTGAAATTAAATGTATTTAAATTGAATGGTTTGTTTTTTCTAGGCCAGTTACAGTCAAATTAAAATCTTATTAGCGTCTGAAATACCTTCTCAGGATTTCTGCATACAAATCATGTACTTCAGAAACTGTAGATCTGTTTGTGCCCAAGGGGAATGTTAAATAAGAGCAATTGCTTTGTCAAGGAAAAAAAACAAAACAACTGGAAACTGAATCTAACGCTCCTCACACTTATATTTTTTAAATCTTCTTACTGGTATTTCAGTGTGGCAAGTATCAGGACACAGTCTGTGTGTGAAAGGAAAACTCTGTGACTTCAAGCACTTTATGATTTATGAAACTATATTACTCATAAAGTCTTGCTGAGTCCATCTTGCTCCCTCTTAAAAGGGATATTAAAAGGGAATATGGGTGCTTCTGTAGCTTCATGTATGCATTGTGAAATGAGCTCAGTGTTAAGGAGTCAGCTTAAACTGCATGAAAGGCATTTGCAACTCAATTCAGGTGATTCAAATTCTTTACAACATTTTTCTTGGTATCTTTTTAGTACAGTAATCTGTTGGGGTTTTTTTCCAAACTAACTGAATTTAAGGAGTAAATTTTGAGGAGTGTATTCATCTCAGCCTCCTAAAAAGAAAACAGCAAGTGTGTACTTTGAACCTGCTTGTAAACAACTGGACCTGCTATGGATTTGAGATCATTTTTGTTGTTAAAAGTTTGCAAATTATGGGTTTTCTAAGTCAAGTTGTTAGCATATTGTTTTGTAGGTGAAGAGTTAGGACTCTCACCACCAATAAACTTCCCAGTTAAGCATCATAGCTGCTGTGTAACTTTGAAGCTGAAGGGTGTTCTGGGGCTAGGATTACTGGCACTCCCTCCTTACTGCCCCACTCCTGTATGGGGATCACTGGGGAGAGGTGGTTAATGAAAGGAGGCTGGCCTTAATATCCTTGTTTACAGCTATTGTTTCCATTTTGCATGGAGAATTTGGAGCAAATGATCACATAGAAGATCTCTACGGTGTTTACTAAAGCTACTTTAAATACTAATGTAAAATTTTCAATTAAATAACATTTATATCCCGTGGTACTTAAAATTCTTAACATATGTCTCTACTAGCGTTAGATCACAAACATAAATATGTACATAGAGCAAAGATTAAAAAAAGGCAGACTTCAATATGCGAATCATTTAAGATAGATCTCCAAATGAAACTGTAGCTGTTAAAACAGCCTCTTTTGATAAATTCTCTGCTTTGTGTTGCTGCAGATGGAATTGTATCAGTGTTTGCCTCCCTAGTGTGTTGGTTGGTTCTTTCACTGACACAGAATGAACATCACAGATGTTATTAAACTGACAAAAG
>JAOEHX010012088.1:35227-53927 GCA_025448015.1 Bolborhynchus lineola
AGCCAACAAAAATGCTTAATTTTTAAAATCTAATTTAATATTTCATACTAATCGAAAATGTAGTGCTGTTACAGCAAGTGTGGTGTTTGTGCTTGGCTGAATAAGCTTTCAATATACTGTAATTGTATTTGTTCATACAGATGTATTGTATATACTTCCCTATCATACAGCTCAGCTCTACCAAAATAGTCTGAGGAGTTTTTGTACCCCAATAAGGAAGCAGACACCAGCATTTTCCAGAAATTTTGAGAGTCTCTATATAACTTTTGTGGATATACATTTTCCAGGTAGTCTTTGACTGGTTTTCTGTGTGAGTCCAGCATATGCAGCTTGCCAGAATTTGCTTTTTAGTTCGTATGAAGGTGGGGTTTTTTTCCTAAAGATGTAGGGTGTTGGCTACTCATACAATGTCTATGTTTTTCATCTCCTGTCAGAAGGAACCTGGAACAAAGGCCAACAAAGGTGCTAAAGGGAAGAAGGATGAAAAGCAAGAAGCTGCAAAGGAAGGTACTACACCATCTGAAAATGGTGAAAATAAAGCTGAAGAGGTACTTTCCACACATACCTCCTGCTGATTGAATCAGTGTTTTTTAATGATTCAGCCTTTCAGACATTGATAGCATGTTCATAATGTTTCTTTTTATTGCCCATAATGTTATTGCAGATTCGCATCTCTCGCTCAACTGTTAGTGTTTGAACATCCAGAGGTGCCCTACCCAGCACACTGTCAGTAAAAGGGCAGATTGAAACAGTGAAAGTTGAGGGTACGGTAGAGCATTCAGCATGTGTGCAGTGCATAGAAACAGATAGTAGTGTGGTGCTTTTCAGTATGAACAATGGAAGTTGACAGGTAAGGCTTGTATTGCTTTTGAAAAGGTGGGACCAATAATTCAAGAAAAGTGTGTGAATGTACCTGTTCTGATTGTGTAAATGTGAGGTGGACATAGGTTTGAAACTGAGATATTGCAAATAAGAAATTGAAGGAGTAAGGGTAGTTTGGGTATTTAGGCATGCAATGGGCAATTCACTATAGTAATTAAGTTCTTTCTTTCTTTTCCACAGGCTCAGAAAACTGAATCTGTAGGTGACAAGAATGAATGAAATGTCATGAAAATTTTGGGTTGATTTTATGTACCTCTTGGACAACTTTTAAAAGATATTTTTATCAAGTATTTTGTAAATGCTAATTTTTTTAGGACTATGATAGTTGACATATTAAACTGTATATGAACATTTCCCTTCTCATAACAGTGCTTTTAGAAATTCCCATTGTTGCCAAGTAATATAAATATCAACTTAATATTGCAAGGTATGTGTAAAATTGGATCAGCATTCCATACACTTGCTTTAAGAAATTAAGTCTTGTGCATATGGTGATGTTTTTACTGTGCGTATTTGAATTTTTCATGCAGTTTTTCTAGAGCAATAATCAGTGGTGCTTTTGTACTTAGGGTTTATGTGATTTTAATGAAACATGGATAGATGTGGCCACCTGCTGACTATCTTGGGTTCTTTTAATGGATTAAAATAAAAGGTCTCCTTGCCTGCAAAACTACAGCCTCCTAATGTTTTCTGTGCATCTGAGGAATGCCTTACTCGTATTTCAGCTGTTACAAGGAAGACTAAAGGATTTAGCAACAGTTGTTCTGCATGCAGTCTGTTTGCTTTTACGCTGATGTCCGATATGAGAAACACCCACACAGGAGTATCAGGCTGGGATTTTCAGTGGCCCACAATTTAAGAGACTTATAGATAAATTCTTCATAGATACATTCTTCAGATACACTGTCACAGGACGAGTAGAATTGCCATACTCTATCAGGTTATTGTGTCTGCAATGAGCTATCAATACAGAATGAATTGCTTGATTGATAGAGACGTACAGTAACTTAGAAGTAGCTTTGTTTCTCCCCCGCTCTCTCTTCATTAACTTGCATTGTATTCTGTAGAAACCTTTCTATCTGCAGCCTCAAATTTAATATAAATAGCAATTGCTGTTCTGCTTCAGCTGAGGACAGTTGTTAATACATTGAAATCGCTGTTAAACAGCGCTATATGTTTGGTACCTAGTAGAAACAGAGCAATGAAAGTTATTTTTGAGGTGATCGTGGTTATATGGTAGATTAACTAATGATTTTTCAGTGTCCATGTTTCAACTCCACAGCTCATTCTAAGCGCCTATTTTAATTTTTCTCCTCTGTTCTCTAGGGGCCCTGGTATTTCTGTTGTTACTTCTGGGATGGGAGGGGTGAGAGAAAAGATGTTCCTCAGTAGCATTGATCTGTATTGCTCAAGTGTTGGCTGTCATGTCTGAGGATACCTTTTGCTTGTTAAAGTCAATAAATAAATGACTGTTGCCTGACCTAGTGTTCTATTTATTCTTTGGAAAAAAATCTCCAGTTGCCTTTTTAATTAAAACAGAAGAGAAGCCAAGCTTCTCTACACTTAAAAATTGAAGATTGATTACTAAAACTCTATATGCTGACTAGAATATAGACATGTACTGAGATAAACACCACTTCTGCTCTTGTGATGGGCTTGCTACAGCCAAATAAGGGGAGGCTCTTCTCTGCATCATAAATTTATTAGGTTTTGGAAGGAAATTTAAACTAATTCTCTGTATTTGGTGATGGAGGGCAGAGAGAGGGCTGTAACAAAACTTGGAGGAAAGTTGCCTATGGAGAAATGTTGCCTACGTAGGAAAGTCCATGTTGCTGCCCAGTGATACGTATGTGGTAGTAGTCCTGTGCAGTACTTGTGATTTGCTTTCTGATGGACCCTGTTGAAAGCCAGTTAATTTGGACACTCTGGGTCACAGGAAGTTGAAATGTCTGAACTGTTTCACAAAATCATCAAAGCACTGTTTCTAAGCATTTGTGAATTTATGGGTTTAGCGTTCCTGTGAGGAAGGGTTTGGTATACTCTCATCACTTTGTCTGGATATCTGGGAGATTAGTGACCTAATCCTATCTACAGCTGGAGTTCTTGAAGTGACCCTTTTAATTTAACTTAGGCATGAGCATCACAAGGCACTGACATTTTTCTGGACATGCTTATTTTAGAAGAGCTCCTTCTACAGAATGCTTAAAAGGTGGACAGAAGTGGAGTCCTTAAACTAATCACACAGACCTAGTCCTTTTGGCATAAAATTCTTCCGTTGGTTTGACCAGATTTGGAGATTCAGAGTTCTGACAGAGGCATTTAACAACATACAAACCACTTAGGTGAAGTTTAATGAAACAAACTATCCTGCCGATCCATGTAATGTCTCTGTTTTTTTGGAAACGCTGTGTAAATGTGATGCTTTCCTGTCTTTTTCTTCTATGTGCAAGTGTTGAGAGAAATTTTTAAGCACTGTGTTAAAGTTCTAGATCTTTTTCAAAATGGGAAGGGTTGCACGTTCAGGGGTAAGTAACTGGAGTCTTCATGGGTAGCTGGCGATCCTGCAGACCACCCTTAGGAAGTATGTAAGTATTTTAGTTGTGAAGTGGCACTTGGAAGTGCCAGGTGCTGTATCTCAGCTATGAAGAAACTTGCATCATCAGTGACATTTAGTGACTGGCTGCTTCACACTTGAACACAAGGTTTGGAGTGATCCCTGAGAGTGGTATGTCCTGAGAGCAGTATGTCCATGTGACAGCTGGGGAGTTCAAGGTACATTAAGAAAAGAAATTGGGAAGTTCTTAAAGAAGGCAGGTGCATCAGAAACAAAACCCGATGAGGGATTAAAAATAAGTCGCTTGAATAGTCACAGCTCCGCCTTTCCTTAGCTTTATATAATTTCTCTCAGTTGTTACTTCGTGCTGCTTCCCTATCCTTAACTGACCTGGGGCTAATTGCATGTGTCAGCACAAGGTTGCACTTGGTATTTTGTCTCTTCAAATGGCAAAAGCAGCTTTTTCCAAATGGAGACTGGTGTGGATGAGATGCAAATACTTAAGGAGAATGCTGATGGAAGATTATGACAGTGAAAGTTACATTGTTTCACTACATTTTGCTCAACTCTTGAAAGTTTGAGTGTTACTTTGTTCGCAACTGCAAAAACAGAAAAGTGGAGATATTGATAAGGAATAGCAAGTAAATAAAGGTCCATTATTAGAATAAATAACATAAATAATGTGAGTTAAATTTCTAGTGGAATAGAAAAAGCTTTGGTAGGTTTTTTTGTGGGTTTTTTTGTATGTTCAGTTCTGTGATTACTTTCTTCAAATGTAATTTTAGAAGGGGAAAAATAAGATCACTTAAATGTTCAAGAGAGAGAGCATGGTTTAAAATCAAAGCAGTTCTGCAATCCTAAGGTGTACATTGTGATACCAAAGCCTCCACAGCCTCAATGTTGATTAAATTTCTACTGAAATTACAGCAAATTTATACAACCCTAAAGAGATTACACAACTGAGAAACCAGTGGCCATCCTGTGTTCTCTGAAGGTAAGCTGTCAGCAAATGATAAAGGGCAAAATAAGCTGAAATGTGAGGGAGTCAGTCTATCCTGAATAAATTGCTTTTGACCTGGCTGCCTTAGCGGACCTGTATTTTCACCTGTATCACTATATCTGGAGTAGCGCTGGGCGGCTGAGCACCGTCAGACCTGAAGCCACAATGTAACCCACTGTGTCAATTTCTATTAAATAAGTCAGCAAGCTGCTACATTTGAATCAAAGCACAGGGAGTTACCGGAGCCTGTCTGTAAAGAAGTCCAGCGGCAAGAGCTCTGTCATCCTCCTGGCTGACGGTTTATTATCATCCTTTTATTTGTAGGTAAACTTGAAGATCACTTCCACTGTTGGTTACATTGCCACATACGTAGCAGTCTGGAGATGCTCTAGAATGTTCAGTGCTGCTGTTTTTTTGTAAAGGCAAGAATTTTCTACTGCTGTTCTCTCTAATAAAGATACTTTTTGCTTTATTCAGAAACCCTGAACTTAACTGTAAAGGTGTTATTTGGCTAACTATAACCAAGTTGCCTTGCCAGATTGCTGCCAATTGCCTTCTCCAATGTCCAATTCTACGTTTACAATAAATCAGAATGGAATAATTACAGCTTTCCCATAGGAAATGGATAAGGTGAGAAACAAACTATTTTGTTACATTACTCCCTTCATGATGAGCCACACAAGGAGTTCTGTGGTTCTGTGATATGTAACAAGCTAAGACTTAAAAGCATTTGACTAGTATGGCAAAATACTGTCTTATTCTAAGTACCATTGAAGTGGTTATAAGTGAGTTCTGGTAAGAAATAAGTTAACCAATGCTACATTTCAAACTTGTCAATTGATACTAATTCACCTCTTTATTTTTTTTCCTCTAAATGTGAATGGGAAAGAGTACTTGCATACCTGTTAAGATAAGGCTAAAGCTGGTAATACAGGTTCATGCTCAAAAAAGAAACTTGAGTGCATGGGTCCATTTTGCTTCATTTTCGTGCTGCATTTAAGTTACAGTAGTATAACTTGTAGGAATTGGTCTGTCACTGTTTTCATTCTCATTAAGAAACAAATTTCAGACTTGGGGACCTGTAAAAACTGGAATTGTATTGAGTGATTTCAGGTATTAGGCTCTCTGATATGAATCTTCTAATAATGAACAATTTAATGGAAAGCAGTATAATTTCAGATGACAATACAGCAAGTGGAAGTACTGATCTTGTCAAAGTCCTCAAACAATTTCTAAAATGAATATAAAATGTTACTGTAGTTCCTCACAAAATAGAAGTTGTAGAACAAGAACTTCTGCCTTGTCTTGGGCCTAAGCTAGAAGGCCATTCTAAGCTTTGTTTAGAAGAATCAGAATAAAATATCACAATCACAGAATGGTTTGGTTTGGAAGGGATCTTAAAGATCATCCAGTTTCAACCCCCTGCCATGAGCAGGGAGGGACACCTTCCACTGGACCAGGTTGCTCAAAGCCCTGTCCAACCTGACCTTGAACACTGCTAGGGATTTGCCAGACACAACTTCTTTGGGCAACTTGTGCCAGTGCCTCATCACCCTCACAGGAAAGAATTTCTTCCTGATAGCTAATCTACATCTACACTTCCTTCAGTTTAAAACCATGCCCCCTCATCCTAGCCCTACATGCCCTTGTCAAAAGTCCCTCTCCAGATTTCTTGTAGGCCCCCTTTTGGTACTGGAAGCTGCTCTAAGGTATCCCAGGAGCCTTCTCCAGGCTGAACAAGCCCAACTCTCAGCCTGTCTTCATAGCAGAGGTGCTCCAGCCCTCTGATCATCTTCGTGGTCCTCCTCTGCACTCACTCCAACAGGTCCATGTCCTTATGTTGAGGCCCTAAGCTGAACAGTACTCCAGGTGGGATCTCACCAGGGTGGAGTAGAGGGGTAGGATCATGTCCCTTGACCTGTTGGCCACAGTCCATTGGATGCAGCCCAGCATATGGTTGGCTTTCTGGGCTGCAAGTGCACACTGCCAGATCATGTTGAGCTTTCCATCAACCAACATCTCCAGGTGTCATAAGGATCTGATTTCTTAAACCAACGTGAAATCATAAGGATATTTACCTATGTCAGGAATATTCTGTAAGAAAGTGAATGTGTGAACTCTTTTAACATGAAGGGATTCATAACCTGTGGAGATTAAGAAATTGGTTGTATGTATGTCATTTGCATTGAGAATAATGAAGGAGAGCAAAATTCTTTGCATGTGTAAGCAAGCCTTGACTGTCACTAGATTTATCCCCCCCACAGAGGAAGGTGTCTCTGCCTGTGGTAAGGGATTGGAACTGGATGAGCTTTAAGGTCCTTCTGTGAGAGACTGAATTACTCCAATGTCCATTGCCTGGAGGAAAGGTGAGAGGAACTGAAAGGGGACTCCAGGATCCATTGCCTGAGAGATTGGTGAGAAGAGCTAAGACTCTTCAGTCCATTATCTCAAGGATTGGTGTAAGGAATTGCTGCCCATTATCCCAAGAATTACTGCAGACATGTGCAGCTGGAGAGCTGGCTGCAAGGCCAGCAAAACTGGTCCACCAGGAACATGTAATATGTGACATTAAGACCAGAGGTACTCCCCCTACTCATTATAAAAGGGGGGAAAGTTAATCACCAGGTAGGACAACTCCAGAAGAACACCTCCATGAGGACATCCTCCACAGGGACACCCACCTCCAACGCCTACTACAGGCTCTTGGGGACACTGCTGCAATACCAACTACAGACCCTGGAGGACTCCCACCACCTCCGACAACTATGGACCCCCCCTGGGACACCACTGCATCCCCAGTCTGACTACCTGTCTCTCTCTCTGCATCCTGAATTCTTGCTTCATTTCTGTCTTTTCTCCGATCTGTCCTATCACTATCCCTTTTTTGTATAATAATTTCCTTATTTATAAAAATTGTCTTTTGGTAATAAACCAACTGACCACTTACAGTACTTGACATGGTTTGTGTCTTAATTTCACCCTTGGGATCATGAACGAAATGGGTCCGACACTGGGGTTTTCGTCAGTTGGACCCTGACACCTTTCCAACCCAAAGCATTCTGTGGTTCTATGAAATGTACTATCTACATCAGTGACAATAGACACCGGCCTTCGAGATAAGGCTGAAGATTGCAAATTAAGATACAGCACTGGGGGAAGGCCTCATGAACTTGGCACCTCTACTACTACTTTGAGACTTCTTTATAGAGTGGCCATGCATAAGGTGGGGTTGCTTGGCCTCTGCAGCCAGAGGTGACGTGTGAGCCAGGAATTCGTAATGTGTGTAGTGGTAGTTCATCAAGGGGAAGGATGTGACTGCTGCAGGGTTATTCTGATACCACGTAGCAGGGAAAGGGCACGCTTCCAGGAGGTTGTGTAAGAATAGATTTGGTTGTGGATTTTCTGGCAGCTGGTTCTGTTAAATGAGCACAGTGCATCAGAAAGTTGGCAATAATTATTCAAAGATAGTGGATGTGGGTTATGATAATAGGAATTAATTACAAGAGGCAGTTAGCTCTCTGGTAGTAGAGATGCTGTTAGGTAGTGTATGAAACACTTTACATGCTGAGTTGCAGGAGCCAGTTCCAGCAGCAGTTGAATGTAGTTGGTAACCCAAGGGCCAGACAAAAATTAAATTGTATTTCCAAGTAGATGTCACCCTTGGTGATGAAACTGTGAGAGGGGATCAATGCCACACAGGCTTCAAGTAACTGATGTTAGAACACTTTTCTGGCTCTGTCAAGCCGCTGTCACGTTCACACTTCTGTGATTACAGGGTGTCTTAAAAGATCTAGCATTTCAAAACTAAGTGAAAACAGCAGTAACGCTTCTCATCTGATGAATGCTTCAGTATTAGCATTGGGTTCCCTTTTCTTGGTGGGGTGTTGCTTTAGGTCTCTAGATCCTAAAATATGTGAAGTAGTACGTAAAAAGCAGCCTGCGGCACAAATACTGCATTCTTACAAAATTGAATGACTGATTCAGTTTATCACTGATAACAATAGCCTTGTTCTGTAACAAAAAGCATGGGAGATACTGACTGACCCCTTTATTTCATAAAGCAATTAGACAATGCTTTTGGCATCATATATCTCTTTACAACAGTGCATCTGTCATGTTTAGCAGATTGATACATTCTACACTATTCTTGGACCACGATTAAAGGGCTCTGGTTTATATTTTTTAAAAACTGAGTGTTCCTCCTTCCCTGCAACAGCCCTATTTTTACCAGGTAAGAACAAGACAGCAGGAAACTTTACACCCAAATCTCACTTAAGGGTTCTTTTCAGTGCTTTTCATGTACTAAACCTTCCTGTTCCTAGTAATGTCTTACAAAGTCTTTGATCACATAACATCTCAATATCCCTCAAGCACTTTTAAATAGGTATGTTGCAAACAACTGCAACCAGCTCTCAACTACCTCTAACTATAGGTAGTTACCAGTTCAGACACTGTAAATGTTTGAGACATGCTGTGAATCAATCTGGCAGCTGTTAAATTATGTTTACCTCCATTTAGTGTCACATTGTTTTCTTTCAAGTTCTCTGTGGCTTTATACTTTGTATTTTCCAGGTTTCCCTAATAACTTTAACATCAACTCTTCCTTCAGTGATTTTTAGCTGGGCTCTGAGAAGCTTTTGTGATCATTTTAAGCTTCTCAGAGTTTTCTCATTATTTGCTGGACAGAATGAAGAATCAAATAACCGGAAGCTGAGCAAAAATGGACTATTTTGGCGTACTAGGGTTTGTTACAAACTAGGCAGGATTGATCTTGACCTCTAGAACTTCCTAACAAAGGACATCTGTGTTGGATGTGTCCCATATTCTACACCTCACTAAAAAGACGTGATTTTTTAGAAGCAAAGCACAATGGCAGTCTGTGGTTTGGTTTGTTGCAAAGGCTGTGACTGTGTTGACAATTAACAGGTGCCAGGGCATAGAGCTGGAGCCTTGAGGCCACTGCTTTCACTGTTGAACTGCCAGACAGCAGAGACCCAGCGTTCTCCCAGGCAAGCCTGAGCAGGGGTCAGGGGTTAGCTCAGCCCCAGCTGATGATGCAGTTACAGCCTCCCAGTTTTGGTTATTAAAAGAGTTGAATAATATGGATACAGCCATTGGCATGAGGCAGCTGGCCTTGGAAACAGCGGGCTCTAGTGCTCTTCAGTTTACTGATATGGGTAAAATTCAGAATTGAGGAAGACTAGTACTCTGTGTACTGGAATTCAAAATGTTGTTGTCTGTAAATATATCATGACCTGCCCTTCTACGCTGCTGGAAACACCCAAAAGGGAATGAACTGAGAGGCACACACAGCACCCCAGAGGGGGGAGAAAAATCCAAGGGCGCTGGCTGCTGGAAAATCTCAAACTGAAAATCAGGGCTGGAGGATATGGGAACAACACATTTACACTTAATCTGATGGACTCTTCGATGTGCTGAGTAGACCATAAATCAAAATAAGTCAATTTTATCACACATACCCATCAAGTTTTAAATGGCTTTCCTATGGCACAGGTAACCTCTGCAGGTTCAACTACTACTTTCTCCCTAAACTCTTTGTTCACCCCATGAAAACCCAACCTAGAAAAACCTGACAAGTAGCAGGCTGTGCAGGAAATATTTTTGGTAATTTATTAGGCAACTCTTCTCTGCACAAAACATATTTATCAGAATTCTCTGAAACTTAACTATGTCTTGAAATTTAAGCTTTAAGACATAAAGATTAAGTTCTGATGAAAATGAGATTAGCAGGATCCATGTGATCCTTTCATTCTTCTTGCAGCTCAACAGTCCATCCCCCCACCCCCCGTCTTCTCAAACCCTATGATTTTTATGAATTGTGTTGGACTACACGGGAGAAACCATGTTTTCTGGTTTTATTTCTCAAATTGTGGGAATTTGGTATTTTACGTTCTTGCTCAGGTCTAGAACAAAGTAAACTCTGAAAACCTCAGCTGTGATTTCTAACATAAAACACTTAAAACATGGCTCAGTTGTTTCTTAAGAACAAAAGTACTCTGCACACAAGCAAAAGGAATCTCAGTGGTTTTAGATGAAGACTTTGGAGGGTTCCAGCTCCTCAAATGCTGACATGCAGATCTGGCATGACTTGTATTTTAACAGTGTGATTCAAAATTTAGTTGTATTTAGGTGGAAAGGTCAATGAATCCTACAGTCATTTCTCTTTTAAAGGACTTTCAAACATATATATAACCCCCTCCCCCATAATGTGGAATAAGTAAATGTAGGTTTTTCATAACCAGAATAACCAACTCTAAAATTAGAACCATGTTAAAAATAAATATATTTGCATTTCTTTAAATGCTCAATCTAGTCTTTGTAAGATAATGTGTTTTCTTTACATTAGTTGATTTTTAGTGTTACTCAGTGCTTCATAACAACCTGCCAAAAGGCAATTAGTAGTAGTCAAACTTGATGCTGAAAGATCAAGTTCAATTCCTTTTTTTTTTGATCTTGGAAGTCTGAGCTTTAATAAAATGTACGTGTGTGGAAACTAGCAGTGTGCTAATACACCAGAGCTTGTTGCAAGAACACTTGTCAATGCGAAGGTGACCCAATGCTGGTTGAGAATCTGTGTAACAGTGTAACTAAAATAGCCTCCATATTATTTTACCATTCGTAATGTGGACTCTTAATTTGCCAACAGTAGAAGTTTCTGGGCATCAAGAAGGTTCCCAAACATGCTCAAAGCTACCTGTTCTGGCTAGCTCGCAATCCACAAATCTGCTTATCTTGCTTGCGTGCTCCACTTCCAGAGCACTCTTACCAAACTAGATCACAACTAAAGTGGCGGTTGTGCCTTTTGTCTATCAACCTTATAGTTTTCATCTACTCTGATGCACAGGGGGATCCAACTTCAGCTCAAATTCTTCTACAGGGAAGGGTGTACATCTGAAGAGAATGATCTAGCCACCTGTGTAAACACCCTTGAAAGACCATTCCTCTTAGTCTTTATTAAATAAGCTGCTCCACTATGCATGGGAAAACTATACATTAGTTGAGTTTCAGTCACTGGGTGTGTTTCAAGTTCACTCATTAGTGTGATCACTCATTAGGAGTGATCACAGTCTTTTAATCTTGCGTCAGGTCCTCACCTGGAAAAAGGGAGGCACATGTGCCAATCTCCATCTTACATTAGTATTAAGTTCAAAAGAAGGAAGCAAACAAAAACCAGCAGCACATATACGCAAGGGTCATTTCTGGTCTATCCACACTTCTTGATTTGGGTACTCTAAAACCTGTAAAATCAAGAGGTTGATTCTATGATTTTGTATCAGTGGTTATCTTACATAATTTAGCTCTCAGCACACCACATCTACCTGGCACACCAAAATTATTCTACAGTTTCTCTGGGGAAACTGAAAAATATAAAATAACCCTTTCAGGGCAAGTAGAAGCTGGAGAGGAACACAAAATATTGAGAAATCTGGATCAGCAACCCAGTATTTTCTCAGAAGACTGAACAATAAATGGAGATCAGAATCTCAGTGATGTGTATTTCATGGATGATTGACAAATCACATATGTTGCACAAAGTAGGCACTGTCAGCCAAATGGTTCAATGCTAACAGCACTAAAATCTTTCCTGTAAGTGCAAATATTGGTACTACTCTCACTACATTATTGCTATTTTGGGGAAAGCAGATATTTCAACTACACAGACAAAAAAGTACTTCGCAGCTCTAAATGAAATCAAACAAGAGTAGAAGGAAACACTTGGGAAAAACTAAGGATTGTCTTAAAGCTAGCAACAAGGCTGTGCTAGATCAGACTAATGATCTTTCAGGTGTCTTACCTATAGAAGTGTCAGTTCTTCTGGAAAATGTTAAAATCCTTGCTTCAGTGGTTTGTGAGGAAAAAGTAAGGCTGGGATGGCTGTATTTTGTGATGGGGAAACCCAGAATTTTTAATTTGAAATTGTTCAACTACTTCAGCTCTCGAACTATGTCCTAGTTTACGAAGATCCTGCTTTTATCTTCTCTGAAACAGGGAAATTTTGCATGCCATACTTAAGTATTACCTCCACCAAATATTTTATTCCATTTCCCTTGATATTTAATCCTGTTCCTAGAGTACGTTTTTCTTGTTCCTATTTTCCTCATGTATCTCTGAACTCTAATTCTCTGGAGATACAGGGAATGACTCAATGCAGTATTCTAACAAAAGATGTATCATTATTTTGTTTGACTGGTTTAAGAGTTTCAGACAAAAATTACCATATTCTCAATGTTGACTGTAATAAATAGAATGGTGTTTCTAAATTATTTACTACCAACTATCAAATACAGCTTTTTTTCTTACACTGGTTTAGAAGCCCAGAAGGAACATGACTGACTCGTATTATCTCTTCCAATAAATTATTTTGCATGTAATATCATGAATTTTTACCTACACGGTTCGGCTCATCTCTGGGAAGATCTCTCTGATATTTCTTATGGCCTCCTCTGGTTTTATCTAAATTGCACAATAAGTAAACACTGAAATATTCTTCCTTCGGCCTTTCCTGTAATTACATATTAACAAGTGTATCAGGCTGTATCTCTGATAATGGTACGACAGAATCTCTCAAGTTATTACATAGATGTAAATCTTTAATAGTCCACTGCATTATCTTCAGTTAAATTCCAAGTTTATTCCAAAGCTACTGATAATCAGCCCTGTTCCGAAAAGTCAGATAAATAACCCCTCATCTATATTCTGAAAAGCTGCATTTCTAACCAGCTACTATTGTAACTAAAAAAAATCAAATCCAAACCCCAAATCAGTAGCCCTCAAACTGGGTTAAACAGAAATCCAAAGAAACATTAGAGAAACATTAAGATACATAGTCACTGAAGGACACTATTAAATTGTTTCTTATGAAGCCTTATAATTTATCAATACACATAACATCTGTCACTTAATACTTAAAAGAAGTCTTGTCGGACTTAGAACTCTAACATGAAACCAGTAAAACAAAACAATGATACACCTCATTTTGAGAATCGTTTGCTCCACAGAAGTTGCCTTTCCATACTGGAATACCTTACCAGGAAGTACAGTAACAACAAGCATCTTCAAAAGTTTTCCAGAAGCAATAATCTAAGAAAATAATGATCAATATACAAAGCCACATAGTAAACATTCTTTTTTCTGCTCCTATTTTTATCATGGAGCAGCCCTCCTCTAAAATTAATTTTTTGAAAGCTCTGCTTAAAAAAACCCACACATAATCCTGAGAATTCTCAGAAAACTTTGGACATCAAATGGATGTGAAACTGAACATGGCAAATATCCAAGATTTTCTGTGAAGAAAAGCCCAATAGCAAACAATTAAGCACAGCAGTTCAATCATTTTCTCAAAATTCTCTGGATAATTAGGGAATGTATTCAGCACAGAAAGTTGTACTGTCAAACTGATCCAGTAAATTTAATCGAAGGTCTTTCACCAAATACAGGAGCACAAATTCAATTGCTTTAAAACAAAGCAAAGCAAACCCCAAACAAAACCCCATCATAAACCAGTAGAATTCCTTTATTCAGTAGGAATTACGTAGGCCTAATTTTCAGTTTCTCTTTGTAAGAGAAGTTTTTTGTTCTGAAAGATATAATAGTGAAACTGAAAGAGCACCACGGCTGGTGCAATTCATGTTTATTTGGGTAGCAACATACTAAAGAAATTTTTAAGGTTATTGGATGAAATTCAACTAGATCCATTTACTGCTCAAAATATAAATGACATCTAGATCTACTTTCAGATGCTTGATAGTAGATTTGTGGTTTATCATTTATTTTTACACAAAAATAAATTATGTCCTCCTAAGTGTCTTGATTTTGCTTTACTCTTCTAGCTGTATGAGAAGGACACCTAGAAACCCCTCCTGTCAGAAGGTAACCTTTGCATGTGCTTTTGGAAGATGTTAATTTGCCAATGCTGATGGTGGCTTGGGTAACAAAGATACCTAATTCTATGCTACTTTTCACAAATAAGGAGAAGCAAGGTAATGCAGTGTCTTGGTTGGAGTGGGAAGGCATCCACAGCCTATGGTATGGCTGTACTGGAAAAAAACAAGAAGGTAAAGAGCAGAAGCATACAGTTCACTATTTCATATCTGATACGGGCAGAATACACAGTGGCTAAGCACTCTGTAAAGAACTCCGTAGTTGAAAATTCAGGTTACCACTGCAAGGTGCAGACAGGATATATTGTTGTCCTGAACCACAAAAAAGTATTTGAAAGAATTTTCCTGTAAAGATGCTTAGTCAAATTGTAGGCTAAAATAATTTTGATGTGAAGACACTTAGTTAAATTGTAGGTTATTGTTTAAGACTACAGGATTAGTTTACTCATAGTGGTATTTTATTTTGGCATATTTGGTTCTTTCTGCAGATGTTTAATATATGTGACAATAATAAAAAAGTTGGCTGGCCTCCTAAGTTCCATCACTCACTCCTCACCCTTGTGAGATGATTGGTTGATTTCAAGTGTAAGAATTGACAGTCACAAAAAGGAAAGCAACTGGTAGTGATAATTCTCATCTGAGGTGAAAAAAAACCCCACCAAAACCCCCCGAACAAGCCACTAACAAAACCTGAGGGAAGCTTAGTCATTGCTTCATGTTGCTCTCAACCAACCATCTCTCCCTCCACCCCCCACCAATATCATGCTTCAAGTATTTAGCTACATTGTTCAGCTTGAGAATTTACAAACTCTACATACTTTCCTTTGTCTATAAAGAGCAAATTTCACAAGAAACAAAGTATTTCCTTCTTCAGAACTGCCACCATTAAGTTTCAAGTAACACACTTGCTGGTTGCAAGCTATTAAACCATAAAACTGATAAAAACAATTATGAGGGGAAGAAATGTC
This sequence comes from Bolborhynchus lineola, assembly GCA_025448015.1. NCBI lineage: Eukaryota > Metazoa > Chordata > Aves > Psittaciformes > Psittacidae > Bolborhynchus > Bolborhynchus lineola. The sequence goes on from JAOEHX010012088.1 coordinate 50,534, forward strand.
AGTTTAAAACCCCCCAAAATTATCAAGATACAGAAACATCAGGAAGAAACCAAAGATATTACGTCAATAGTAACTTGTAATTCAAGAGAATCCAAATGCATATTTATGGTTGGATACTCACAGTACTTATGCACTTCTTGGGAAAGGGGGAGGAGAATAATAAAATATATAAGGCCCAAGTAGGGGAAAAAAACCCCAACCAACCAACCGTTGAGATGAGTCCATAACTGATTGTAAATTTGATGTATCAGCTTTATTTACAACAAAACAGAGTAAACTTTAATTTGCTTTTATGTAAATTTATTTTAGTGAATACGTACGAATATTCATATTTAGAAGTCACAAAGTAACAGGACACAACATTTGCAAAATCAATATGTAAAACTATCAGGTGTTAAACCAATTAAATTATTAGATTAAAATTATATGAGGTTTTCTTTTGAACTCTAACAATCGTTATAGCTGAAAAAAGGAAAAAAATTCCATCACTACTATAACTTTTTTTTCCTCTAATGCAAACCTTTCAGAGTAGAAATACCCTCCTAAAAAAGTACTAAATCTCACTGACAAAGCAGAACCAAGGTAGTTCTACTTAAGGATAATGGGAGGTGACAAGATCACATGAAGGAAAAGGAATTATTTGAAAGCAAAACAATCAAGGTACTAGAAATTCAGAGATGAGGCTATTTTTCTCCACTTGTGTACACAACAAATATCCTCAATTTGACTGCAGTAGGGAACAAGAAAAAAAATAAAAAAACCTCAAAAACATCAACCACCTTTAAAACATTTTTGAAAAAACAATGGAATATCTGTTACTACTGCAGGAATTCTTAAACTCATTCTAATGAATGCTCCCAAACAATAATAATTCTGCATCTTGTCCCATGGCCTGTATGATTCCACAGTAAGCCACAAATAAACAAAAAACCCCATCAGGTTTCACCTGTCAGGAGTGGTGGAATGTATGTTTGCAAAACCTGTTTATTAAATATTATTTTAGTCCCGCGATGCTTGAGCTCAGGTCAGGCACTGGGGTTCCATTTTGCTCAGTGCTTTACAATAGTTAGATAAAAGACACAATCCTTATTCTACAGTCAAAACACCACTAACATTTTGATTCTGTGGGCTGTATTTTAAACTGCATCAGGAAAAGTTGAGCTGCCAAAAGAATAGGGAAGTTCAGTATGCTTAGGATAGTTTTCCTCTACTTTCAGACTCTTCTAGCTATTACAATTTCTGTATTCCTGAGTTTATAGTTTTAGCAATGCCATACAGAAGTATATTTATGTAAACATCAAGGGAAATTAAAATGTTAATCACATTATTCATGTAGCCCTTTGTTCTGAGAATCACCTACAAGAGATACTACAATACGTATTTTACATAGCTAATAAAAGACATGTCGCTTTATGTTTTAAATCTTTATTAGATGGTAAATACTATTGCATTGCTACTTCAATTATGTGATGCATGGATTTAAAATACAGCTGAAACATGGAGCAGTTATTGTTAGAAAAACTGGGAAAAGAGAAACCCACATACATTCTTAAATATGTAATGTGAGCCTGGCCACAGATAAAGTGACCAAACCCATAATGCAAGAATTTACATCTTAAAAAAATCTGTCCTACAAAACACATTTACCCTGATTATAGCTGACATGCTGGATTATGATTTTAATGATTTTTAGAACATTTGATAACAGTACATCAAAATGCACAGCAACTGGGCATCCGCTGCATCAAACTGTTTTTTATCACTTTTTATAACACGACTTCATGGAAAAATCTGACATTTCAGCCTCCCTTCTCTAACCTTCCATGGACGTGTTTGTGCAATAAGGCTGAAGCGTGGCCGCAGCAGCTTTCTCACTGTGCCAAGCACAAAGCTCAAGCAGGAGGCTTGTACACCAAGCTCAGAGCCTCGGAAATACACATGTAAAAATGCTCAACTCAGCCTCCCCTCAGCTGCACAAGAACATGCTTGAAATCGAATTTTGTTAAAAGTTATGCAGTTGGGAGCTTCGGGGTCTCTACACACAAAGCATTCTTTGTCTAAATCCCACATAATTTCAAACATACTTTTGGCTTTGCCTCACAAGTTGCATTAGTTAATAAACAGGGCAAAATAACACTAAAAAATGACAGCTTCCCCTCTTTACACCGATCCCTGCTACATTCACTCTTATTGTCTACAAACATGTTTATTCTGGCAAGGCCCAAACTCGACCTGAGAAAGCATAGATGCATTGCAAACCATAAAGTAATTATAGTCCTTTACACCCCTTCCTCGTCAGACATGGATTTTTTTTTTTTTAAAGGTAGTTATCAGTGGTAACGATAGTTACCTTTAAACAAAGCATAAATTACTTGCTTTTATTTTCTTTTCCTTTATGACTGCAAGCAGCAAATAAACAGTTACAGCACGAATCAGAACGTTTACTCGGTATCGTCAAGCTACCAAACATTAAATAAACCGATGTTTTAATCTCTAAGCAGGCTCTGTACAGTGTTGCAGCCTTTCAGGAACCTTCGGTAGGTTATTGATCCGCTAGTGAATTACCTCCAGTTCAGCCATAGGTTGCAGGCATCATCATCCTTCGCTCGTCCTCGCGTTGACAACACTCGTCCTCTTGCCATCGCTCCTAGAAGCCGTAAGATTCGTCAGTCCGGCGTGTCTGATGTGGTTGGCGGCAAGAACAATGAATAAAACGGTTATTAGCTGTTTGAGTTTGGGTCTTTTTAAGGGAAGTTCTGAAATGGAGCACCCTGCGAACTCTTCACCCTCCGTGGCCGAGACACGGCCCCAAACAGAGCAACCGCCTGACGAACATTTCAGGTTGCCTGGGGCTTGCTGGGGCTCCCACTCCCCCCCAGCCATAAGGCAGGAACCCGGACCCGGGCATGATGTTGCAAGAACAAGACCCAACAACGCGTGACACTGGCACTTACACGCAGATGCCAAACCCGCCGCGCCCCAACGCCCCGCCGGGCGCCGAAGGAGCCCAGGGCCGCCGGAGCCCCGCGCCCAGGAGGGGCCTGGCTACGGAGACTGGGGGAGCCGCGGCGGGTGGAGGAGGGGGGCTGAAGGGAGGGCCAAGCTTCCTCAAACCGCCTCCCCAGCGGGGCCTCGCTCCCCGGGGGCATTTTGGCTTCGTTCGCTTCCCTTTTCTGCGACACTGCAACTCGGTAACTTCCAGCCCCGCCGCCGCCGCGATCACGGTCGAGACCTTCCTCGCCAAGGTCGCCGGACTGAAGGCGAAGGGGCCGCTGGCGCTGTTCTCCGGCATAAACGCGGCGTTGCTGTGCGCGCTGTCGGTGGTATTCGCCGGGCATGGCGTCAAGGCGTTGCAGGAAGCCGGGATCTTCGGCACCCGGCCGGTCGCGTTCTT
>JAOEHX010012088.1:54686-69137 GCA_025448015.1 Bolborhynchus lineola
CCGGCAGGAGGGGGCGCTCTCCGCCGCATAGCACAGCGCCGCCCGCACAATGGCTCCGCGCTGCCGCCGCTGCCGCGCACCGACCCCGCGGTGGGGCAGCAGAAGAGGTCGGGACTCGGGCCGCTGTGCTGAGGAGGGCTTTATTTCCTTTCGCCGTGCCGTTCACGGGTTGGGATCGGCACGGCGGTTTGGGAGTTGGGTCGGCTTGGGGTGTCCTTCCTGGTGCGGTGTGTGCCCGTGCGTTGTATCGCTTTGAAGTTCTTATGCAGTGTATCTGGTGCGTAGGAATAAGTGGTTCAAGGGTTCACATCACAAAACAGTGGCTTAGGTAGTGTCGTCGTCCACCCTACGTCTCCCCTTTTTTTTCTTATTTTCCCCTAATTACTAGTGTGTGGCTTTCATCTCGGGTGCACATCAGTGATTTAAAAGAAAGTATTGGCTGCATGAGTGGTACAGCTCTTGCTAGTGGAGAGGGGCCTGGATATATATTTTTTTTAATATACTATGAAGTGCAGTAGTTGGGGAAACAGCAATTAAGATGTCGGGATTGTGTCTGTTAGCAACTTGTTGCTGGTATTGTTTTTGTTACAGGTGTGCTGTTGTGTAATTTAGTCTCTGGATTTCTGAATAAGATTTCAGAGGAAAATTAGGCCTTGTTTGTAATATGCATCAAAGCAAGATTTCCCTTTGGGCTTTCTGGTTTGTTATGGCAGTTCTGAGCTCCAGTCTTTTGAGACTTAAACCAGAGAATTTTTGAGCTCAAAAAGAGACAGAGCAGTTCCCATCTGTAATGTATCCAGTAAATACTATTGGCATATACATTGTCTTGGGTACATTATTAATGTTACAGTATGACTCATAGGTATTTATTACAATTGGAACAAGTTTATTTACTGCATTAGTTTTCTCTGGAGCAAGAGGTGGATTGGCCCAGGCACTTCAAATGCATGTGTTGTCGAAGAATTGATAGCAGCTGACTTGTTGAAAGCAGATTCATATATACCAGTAGTTTTCAATTTTACTGAAATCAGCCATCATCAAGAAATTCAACTGTGAACTTCAGACTGTTGGTACTTTTGCAATATATTTTGTGCTTACTTACCTATTTATGAAGTCTTACTACTTATTTCAAGTAATAGTCAGAAATTGGTTGGCAAAACTTCCCATGATTCTTTCTCTTTTTTTTCCAATAAACTATGAAGAATGAAAGTGTACTCTTAGTGTAGAATGGATTTGGGTTTTTTCTGTGTAGTCAGAATACGAAAGGATGTGACAAAAGAGAAAGTGAGGAAAGAAGCATTTTGAAGTTTGAAGTAAGAAGACTTGATTAGAAATAAGTTCATTCAGACCCTTATTTCCAAGAAACATGTCTTGTTTGTTGGAATGTTGGTATTTAGTTGTAATAGATATGTAAGGAGATAAGATGTACTTCCTCAAAATTTGTACTTCATCCTGGGTACAGAAATCAGGCGATGAGATGCCGACAAGAGCCTTTCTCTTTTCATAGTCTTCAGTTCCTAACAAAGTTTTCTTAGACTTCAGGTAAACATTGATATGTCGTTTTCCACTTTATCCCTACCTACATGTTGGGAGAGGGGGGCAAGAAACTGGTTACTTCGTTCTTGATGCTTTTCTCCATACTGTGTCTGCTCTTGCTTCAGTTGTCAAAGGTATGTGAACTTTGTGTTACTTTACATTTTAGGCTTGTGGGAGCTGTCATGGAAGTGTATTTGCAGAATGGCAGTTACGTTTCATACAAAAGAAATGTTTCTCGCAATGTCTTGTTTCATTAAACAAAAAATTTGCTTATTTCAAACCAGGGAATCTGTTAAGGTGTAGAGAGTGACGATAAGCTAATCTTCTGTTTCTATATGTTTATTATCTTTTTGTTATTATTTAAATATTTTTCACAGCTTTAAGATGCTGTCTCTTTTCTGGAGACATCATTTTTGTCAAGTTTTGGTACTGATTCTCAGACTTGAATGCCTTGAACTTTCACCAGACTTCATAGAAGGAGCTGAAGGGAGAAAAGCTAAGAGAGAAAAATACTAGTAAATCTAGTGTTGGATGTCTGACTTTTGCTCTTGAAGGGAATAAAGGTTCTCTGTAACAGGGGTGAAATTTAATCCCAGGCTCTGTGTTGTTGCTTGCAAAATCATGTCTTTTATTATTCATCTATTAAGGTGCATATCATTCTAAAAGAATGATGTTGTTCCTACTTCTGTCCTCATTTTGAAAACATTTACTTAGGAATTCTTACTGGATCTAACTTTCTGTTATTAGACTGAAATTCACAGCTTTAGATACTTTATTTCTGTCACTTAATTTATGCAAATAATGCTAAATCCCTTGCAATTTTCATTTTGTAAATTACTTCCATTTTTCTGTTTGGTCAGTGAAAGTAAATGTTTCATCATTTTACAGTCTAACACCATGCTGTGCATGCTTGTAATGCTAGAAGAAAATGAATGTGTTCAGAAATGCTATTATAATACAGTTTACATTCTGAAGTGATCTTTCTTGAATTCAGAAGAATACTATTTGTCTACTGTACTTTTCTACAGTCACCATTTGTTGTATACGTAAACCGCTTGATTCTCGCTTTGAGAGTGTGGTCTCATTTCAGAGCACCAGTCTAATTTTTGTATGTCAGTATTAAGATTTATATTTGTGTGATAACCAGACACTTTCAGAGAACTGAGTACATGGGTTGGTCAGTCCCAGTCTGGGTGTACCAAGGGTGGTGGGACTCTCCAGCAACAGATCTCGGGATGTTTTGCATTTGCTTGCATTAGTTGGGACTTTTTAATGGTATGCCAGCTGTTTTTCTCTTCTTTTTGAAAGACTGAGGATTTCTCATGATGAGGGACAAAAATAAAGGAGTTTTAGGAGTTAACAGTGCACTTCAGTAAAGCTGGGCAGCCCTGTGAATTGTTTATAGATTGTGGTTAAAGATGTTGTTCAAGTGTTGTGTGGTTAGGCTTTAAAGCACCTTTGCTAGGGCCTTGACACATGTACAAGCTGTGCATCATCATTTGACTCCAGGGTAATTGTTTTTTCACATTGCAGTTTCGATGTGCGTGTAGCTGCTCTAATTGTATGCTGCAGATGAAAGCTGTGCATTTCTGCTGCATCCTTTGTGTGGACGCAAGTAATCATCCCAGTGTGCTGTTAGTCAGATAAGGGAGCTGAACTGTCTGAAAAATGCACAGTACAAAAATCGGTTTTGGGTGGTTCAGCTCTCCTCTTGCATGCAGCAACATGCGTCTTGCCAGCACCTTGAAGAGAGGAACGCGATAGGTCTGCCATTGGAGGGCTTTGTCAGTATATTGGTGTTGCTCCTTTTGAGAGCAGAGTGGACTTTAGATGGGTGAACATTAAGATTCACAGCAACCATTTAGAGCTACCATAGAGGCTGACTGGATTTTTTTGATTCTTGTTGTTTTGGGGGGGGAGGGTTGTTGGTGGGTTTTTGTTTGTTTTTGTTTGTTTGGTTTTTATATTTTTTAAATATTGCTATTTTAAAGGTCTTCTAGGTTATAAGCATCCTACTGAGTTCACTTTTTCTTATCCAAAATATTAATGTAACTGTCATTTTCACTGTTGAAATGTGATTAGAAAAAAAAATGATTAGAATTTTATTCATGGTGGGGTTTGAGGAGAGAGAAACAGGAAGGCGGTGTGACAGGCTTAGGAAGGTAGTATGCCTTGTTCTCAGGAACAGAAGAGTTTATTACTATTTTGCTCACATTTGCCCTTTCTTCTTCCACTGCCCACAATTATTAAATATGATTCAAAGTGGAAATGACAAAATGGCTATTTTCAGGCCATTGGGCTGTTTGTTCTTTTTGGTTATGCAAAGGTATGTGAGGTTACAAAGTATCTGTGGTACTGGGACACTGAGTCCATCACCCAAACAATGGAATACAGCGCCTAAACCACTTTTACCAACATAGTAAAAGTCTTTTAGGCAGCATTGTGGTTACTGTTTAATAATTCTGCTTCTTAATAAGTAACCAGATAACAAGTGTTTTTTTTCTTCAGGAAATGTTGTGCAGTAAAGGTATTCAAAGAAATGGGGAGCAAAAATAAAACTTGCATTGAATCAGACAGCTGTGTCATCATCTAGTTTCTGTTATTAACAATATTTTGGGGAGAGTCTATTCAGTGCTTTGGAAGGTGGTCTGAAAGACTGGAGGTAAGAAAACTTGTGAAGTCATTGTGATCCATAGCTGTGTTTTTGGTCTCATTGTCAGTGCTTCTGTTGAGCATACATCAACTTAAGTGATTTCCTTTTAGTTTTAAAAGACAAACATTTCTGTTCTACAGTTTATTCCCTTACTTCGGAAATTTAGGTGATGTTAGAGCCCTTCGGTTCAAGCTGTTAGGTTCTGATGAGGAGGAGCTGTTCATTGCGCAAAATACCCCATGTTTGTTCCATGGATAACTGAGAGGATTAGCTAAGTGAACTGCTTTGTGCTAGTTCTTTCAAACTGAAACTAAGGCACATTGATGAGAGATGGGATAAAGAGGCATATCAGGTTTCTAAGGTGTATTTTCTATTAAAAAAACAAACAAGACAACAGAAACTGCACAAACCCCCCACAAATGCATGAGTTTAAGATGGGTAAATAAGTTTGTATAATCTAACAGTAATAAGCATAGCTGAATATCTTAGTTCATGAGGCTGAAAATGTTGCTATTGTTCATACCTTCTCATGTAGTCAATAGCAAGCTTGCTGCAGTCTGTTTTATATGAAGGTTTTTTTATCTGTTCTGGCCTCACATCTATTAAAAGTGTTAAATAGTTGAAAAAAATTGTATGTTCTCGGAATGGCTGGTTTCATCCAAGTCTCTTTCATAGAATCACAGACTGCTTTGGGTTAGAAGGTACCTTAAAGATCATATGGTTCCAACCCCCTTGCCATGGCAGGGACACCTTCCACTAAACCAGGTTACTCTAAGCCCCATCCAACCTGGCCTTGAACACTGCCAGTGGTGGGGTAGCCACAGCTTCTTTGGGTAACCTGTGCAGTGTCTCACCACCCTCACAGTAAAGAATTTCTTCCTAATATCTAATCTAAATCTACCCTGTTTCATTTTAAAGCCATTTGCCCTTGCCCTGTCACTACATGTCCTTGTAAGAAGTCCTTCTGCTTTCTTGCAGCCTCCCTTTAGGTATCGGAAAATTGTTGTTTCATTAGAGAAGAGGTAATCTCGCGTTAAAATAATGGGCGTTCCTATAGGAGATAGTGGTGAAGTATCTGTACACTTTTAGCTCAAAGATAATTAGAAAGTACAAGAGAAATAAGTATACTTTGGGGAAAATGGTTAATTCTCCAATTCTCTTTTCCCTGTTGTTTGTTGCTCTGCCCCTCCAGCCCCCCAAAGGGAAAAAAAAAATCCTTCGTGGAAAAGTAATTGCGCTTCATTGCAATTCCTAATTTTGAAGTGATAAGGCACTTGCTAGTGGTACAGGGTACTCTATTAGATTGATGGTTTGATATAGTACAACAATTACTGTAATTCAATTGGAACTTGTTTTGGGTAATATGTTACATAGCAGAATAGTTAAAGTCAGGATAGCTGCTGGTACTGGCAAGATAGAGCTCTTGTATCTTGAAACGCAGGTAGCTGACTGACTCTGGATTTTGTCAGTAAATGTCCTTATGTGGAAATGTGTTTTTCTGAAAGGTATTTACAGTCTGACTTGTAGATAAGCTTGTTAATTGTTAGCATGGGGAGGGGAGAAAACCCCAAACAACAATACATCCAGAGAACGTTTCTGTATGCTGTTGTGCTTAGAGCAGATTCCAGAGTAGGGCCATTTTTAACTTGATGCCTAAAACACTGGCACTGAATAACTGCATTATGTATTACAAATTTAACTAAACAGTCTAGGTCAAATCATGATTCTCTTCATGCGTTCTCTGTGATTCTGATGCCGAATTATTCTGCAGAGTCATGCAGAATGAAAATACAAGCACTTAGATCTGTTTCAAAGGTAATAAAAGTTTTGAATGTTTGTCCGAATAGCTGTGTAGCTGCATTTTGTGTATTTCCGTCCTGTTTGTTTGGAGTAAGTGAAGTTGGGGCTAGTAGGTGAAGGGTGAAGTTGAAGATAATGCTTCTGTTTGTTTTCTAGAAAATATTATTTGTGCTTAAGATCTGTATTTTTTTGTACTTGCTGATAGAGTTCTGTTTTTTATTAATGTTTAAGAAGTGTTACGTGAAAAGTCTGTACAAACAAAACCAGCTCATTATCATACTACAGAAGCATATCTTCTGTGCATTTCTGTTGGAAGAAAAAGCAGAAATACGTGTTGCAGATAGCCTAATAGAAGGAGGAAAGAAAGCAGCTAGGATTTCAGCTAGCTCGGATTGGCAAAGAAAAGAAACCAACCCTGATGCTGTTTGACATCACAGTTTTGGCATAAAATTTTAAAATTCCTGTTTGTAGAGTCCAGTTCTCGCTTTTCCTTTAGAGCTATTTGAATTTTAAATACTTGTACATCTGTTATTTTTTTCCTTTTGCTTTTACTTTCTCCTCTTGATATCAGAGATTGATATCGAGACAAATTTCCGTTGTTCTACTGCGTTGTCATAAGCTTTCCTGTTTCTGACAAAGCTTGTAAATTGTCCTTTTAAAAATAATTTTATTTCTTTTGTCACTGAAATCTGACTTGAAAGTACTTTTGACAAGGGTTGGTTTTCTTTGTTACTTGCTTTAGGAAAAGGACTCAGTGTGGTAGGTACATTTTACATTGGTTCTAGCTTCTTTTTACAGTTTGGCTGTGCAAGAATTGTCTCCTGATAGGCTGTACTTCAGGAAAATATAAACGATTTTAGCTTTCAAGCCCCTCTGTTTAATGTATTAAATAAGGGTTCCTTACCTCGTCCTTTCTTGAGCTGTTGCTGTAGCATTGTGATTCTCTTATGCAATTTTTTTGTTTTGTTTTCCCTTTCTCAAAAAGAAGGAATCAGGATTAAGGTGAATTCCTGTTACACGCTTTCTTTATTTGTGACTTCTACTGTAATGCTGATAGTCACACACACAAATTGTCCCTACAGCAGGCTTCCAAGAGGTGGCTGCTGCTCCAAGCCTGTCAGAGTTGGAGGCATTTGAACAATGTGCTTAATACCATGCTTTAGGTTTTTAGTGAGCCCTGAGGTAGGCAGTTGGACTAGATGATTGGTCTTCAAACTGGAAATACTCTATTAATATTTTTAAAAGAACTTTGTTGTTGTTTTGATTTTTTTTTTTTTTTTTTTTTTTTTGTGGAGAAGAAAGTACTGTACTGGAGAAAACTTACTTAATAGCCTGGTTTTAATGAATATTTAATTTCTACTGTTTACTTCTTTATAAAAGGAGAAAGCAGGAAAGAAGAAGTCCAAATAAACCCATAACAAAAAAGAGGTGTTTTCCTTAATGGATTTTACAGCAAAATAAAGCTTATATTTTTATTATTAAAATAAAATTGTATAAACTTTCTGTAACTGGTAAGTGTTTAGATAGACAGTGTCACTCTGTTTTTTTAAGGTACAGCTCGCTTAGTATTGTTGAGTCAGTTTGTTAATGAGCTGGTTGCAGATGCTGCTTAGTAGTAGTATTCAGACAAATGCTGTGCAGAAGCATCATAAAACTACTGTGTAATTTGGTATAAGTAGCTATTTTGACACAAATGGACTTACATGAAGAGAGACTATAGTGTGGGTGTAAGGTATAGATTAAGATCGTTAATAAGCATGATCAAGAGTAACGCAAATAGATCTCCCTTTCCAAAACATTTCCTTTAAAAACTGCACAAGGAATTGAGCCTGCCTCATTTTTTTTTTTAAATAATGAACACATGGCTCATGACAAATCATGAGAGGTATGACTCAAGATGTCAGCTAGCCGTAGTTTTGGAATGTGTCAAAGTTGATTTGCCTCATTTACTTCAGATTTTGTGTATTGGTGAGGATGTGTAAAATGGAAGGTTTTTGAGCAGGATACAATGAGAACCGAATTGCATATGTAGTTCTAATAACTGTGGTGAAACAAAAAATAATTCAATAATTATTAACCTTGGAGAGACAAGCTCAGGTTCTGCAGATGTGAAGTCTGCTTTCAGGTAAAATTATACAAATGGCAGCATTTAAGTTTTTGTGCTCCTTTTGGTAGCAGAGGAGGAGAACAAAAGCTAAGGAAATTAATCAGGGCTGTTGGTGGCAGAAAGGTACATAGTTTTGTCACTTCTTACGGCTGTTCTAGTATTTTAAGGCTCTCAAGCATGTGTTTTGACTGTGATTCCTACTGCAACTGGGGGGAAGCCTCAGGTTCTCTTTACATCTTACTGGTAAGAAAAATGAATTGGAATAGCAAGTTCTGAATTGAATAGATAATTTTTTGCGGCCCTTCCTATGATATTGAATTAGGCATTTTGAAGAGTTGATCTGTACAATCAACTGTTAACTTGATTAAAAAAGAAATGTTATTATTTTTTTTTTTTTTAATAAGAGGTTTTTTCTTTTTTTAAATGACTTACTAGATTCATGTGAGTTAACCTTTAGGGACTCAAATGCCTGTAGAAGGCTTGCAAGGCCTTCTTCATACGTAACATGATTTACAGAAGGGAAGCCCTGCTTTCCTGGAAGCAGCTAAACATTTGCCTGCTGATGGAAAGTAGTGAATGAGTTCCTTGTTTTGCTTTGCTTGTCCTGCAGCTTTTGCTTTACCTGTTAAACTGTCTTTATATCAACCCACGGGTTTTCTTTCTTTTACCTTTATAATTTTTCTCCCCCACCACACTGAGGGGGAGTGAACAGGCAGCTGTGTGGGGCTGAGCTGCTGGTTGGGTTGAACCAGGGCAGGAGCAAAAGAGAAAACTTCACTTCCTTCACTAGAAGGTTGTGTTGGTGGTGGTGGTGGTAATTACTGGTGTAAGGAAGGCTTTTCCAGAGTCTCATTTTCAGACATCAGCACTCTTTATGTTAACTGCTGGAGTACATGAAGCGATTGTAGTGTGTCAGCAAGATAGGAGCACATTTGTTGAGAATGAGGTAAATTCCTGCTAATTAGGTGTAATGTAGAAGCATCATTTTGCCTAAAATGTCAGTCAAGGCCTTCTCTGGTTGCAGAGTAACAAAACATCACAAGCTTTTACTGCAGTGCCTTTTTTTTTTCTTGTTTCTGCAAAGTAAAGCTGTGAAGATGTATTTCAGGCTGTGTGAAGGATAAAGCTGCTACACACTAGATCCTGAAAAAGGCTGAGTTTCTATCCTCCCTAATTTTTTAATTTGCTTTGTTATTGTCTAGAGCTGACAATAGCTTATACGCTTTTAAAATGCTATTTCTTAACCTAGAGCTTTATAATAGGATTGTACTATTGACACATTTGAAACTTTTTTTGTTCTCTTCCTATATAAGATGGTCTTCTGATCTAGAATTAAAGTAGTTCAAAAGAATGAACTGTTTTTTTCTGGTCAGCTGTTAATACTCACTCAACACTGCTATAAGAGAAGCTCCTTGATGATAATAACAGGTTATTTTGATACTGTGCAGTTGAAAACAATGAGCAGTTGCCAAACTGCTCATGTTTGTAGCCTAATGGAGGATCATGCATACCAATTTTAAAATCAAATTGCTGAAGCCAACATTTTCAGGATTAAAAAAATAAAATCCAGTTGTGAAGCTTCAACAAAATCTTGTAACTTTGGTAGGTTGAGGGAGGATGTTTTTGAATTGTCTTCTACAAAGCAGTGTTATTTATTTGTGGATCTTCCAAGAATTCTGTAAATAGTACCATAGAATGGTGTTGTTGTCCTTACAGTCTTTGTCTCATCTTTATCTTAGAGTAACTCAAATTGACCAGATCACTATTTAAAAATAGTATTGAATATACGTCGTTTACATTTTGCACTATGATTATGAAGGAGCTTATTAGTCTATCACCAACTGTGCCTTAAAGTCAGAAAGTAGAAAATACCAACAGTTCTCTGTGCAAAGTGGCATGTGTTGAATAGAAGAAGTAATTAGGACCAGCTGGAATGAATTAGTGCACTTAAAGGTCATTATTTGTTTTTATCCTCAATATACTGTGTTGTTTTGGGGTTTTTTTTGTGGATTTGTGTAACAATCTGGAAAAAAAAAAAAGAGTAATTCTTCAAAAATACTGGGTTCTTTAGCAGATGTTTTGTTTGCTCTTTCATAAATAGGTGAAATATTACAGACACTTGGCACCTGACCACTTGCTTCAAATATGCCATCGACTTGGACCTCTTCTAGAGCAAGAAATTCCCCAAAGTGTCCCTGGAGTGCAGACATTATTAGGAGCTGGCAGACAGTCTTTGCTTCGTACAAACAAAAGTATGAAAAATTTATGAGGATTGTGAGAATTCTTGATATTTCATGCTGCTTCTGAATTTTTGCTTGAAAAAGTACTTGCCTACATTTTGTTTGTGTAATTTTTTTAAAAACAGGCTGCAAACATGTTGTGTGGAAGGGATCTGCTCTTGCTGCGCTACACTGTGGGAGGCCTCCAGAGTCCCCTGTAAATTATGGCAGTCCACCTAGTATAGGTAAGTCCGTTTCATTCTAGCATTGCCATTACCTAACTCCAGGTTGATGGATTATTGTGAGGATAAGAGCAAAGTAGTAGTGCTATGTGTATTTGACCTTGTTTGTGTTATATACCTTACATATAATACCCTTTTTATTAAGATGTATTGTCATATTTGCTGGTTTGTATGTGGGGAAAAAAATGGGTATTGTAAATTCATACGCTGGTTCTGCTCTGAAACTAGTTTTGTCTTTGAAGTATGAAGTGGAATAAAATACATTTCAGCAGCGAATGCATGCAAATAAAACTTTTTCTTAAAGATGTAGGAAAGCTGTCAGTAGATAAATAATTAGTAGTATATAACAACTTAAAACCAGGAGGGTGTGGTCTGCACCCATCGTTGGGGAGAATGTGTAATGTAAACTGGTAATGCTTTTCTTTGGAAAGATTTGAGTGTCTAGTAGAAGTTATTCTTTCTGGTCTTTGGTCCATTCAGTAATTTTGTAGCCATGCTTTAGTTTGCTGTGCTGTATCATGAAGCATGCGTGTGCTGTCTGTACAGCTGAAAAACTGAGAAGCTGGAGGTCAGAGGTATTCTTTGTCTTTTTTTCTTTCTTAGTTATTTTTAAGCTTTCATATGGTCACTAAAACATGTTTTAGTTTTCAACCTCTTAACAGAAAGATATGCGGGTTGTTTTTTTTTTAGTTGCCAGAAGAATTGAGTTGTGATATTTTAGGAAACTGTCATCCTTTTCATTTTGTCATGAATAAGAAAATGTGCAAAATTACTTTTGTCTTTTCACCTTTTTCTGCTGATGTCCAGGGAAGGGGGAACAACTAAGACCAAATTACCAGTGTGGATTATACAAAAGCAGTAGTGGTTTATATACCAAACCAGTAGTTACAGATAGATGTGCAGTGTGGATGAGAGTGGGCAAAAACTATCCAATTGATTGGTTCCTGATCAGGTGCAGCTGCTGCAAAGACAGAGGTTTCAGTCTTGGAAAGAAAGAGAAGGCTTGAGTATATATTGGGAAACTAATGAGTAGTAGTGTACAGATAGGTAGCCAGGTACTTTTTGGAACAGAGGCATATTTAACATGGTAACTTGCCACTACATTTTTTCAATCTCTGAACTCTTTTCAGAGGCTATTGGTAGCCTTTAAGTTTTCCATTAATAGGGGCATATATGTATATAAAAATGCATAAAA
Organism: Bolborhynchus lineola; assembly: GCA_025448015.1. NCBI lineage: Eukaryota > Metazoa > Chordata > Aves > Psittaciformes > Psittacidae > Bolborhynchus > Bolborhynchus lineola. The sequence continues at coordinate 66,439 of JAOEHX010012088.1, forward strand.
TATGTGACTGAGCTTAATCTTTGCCATTTATATTATTTCTACTGAGCTCAAATTTCAGAATGCATGCTAATACAATTTACCCAGAGAATTAGTTCAAAAGAATGGTACAGCTGAGAAGTGTAGGTCAGGTGCCAAAAGCAATTGATTGTCTTAGTAGCTCTTTCATTTTAAAGCACAAGTTGGATGTTTTCAGTGGTATTTCTATAGATGCTGGGAATATAGGAAGAAAACATGGTTTTGATGGGTGTTTGGAGCTGAATTTTCAGAATTTCATCAGCTAGTATGTGTATTGGTCAGAGGTGGTTCACTTAAATGCTCATGTAGCACCTGCATCCCTTTAGTGTGGTGGTGTTCAGATCTGCTGTTTTGGTATTTATGTAGAGAGGTGTTTCTGTGTCATGCTCTAGGTGTGGGATAGAAAATGCTTGTTATTGAATAATTTCCCTTTTGAGTGGCTGTACATTGGCCTGAGTTGTAAACTGACCAATTGTAAACTTTGGAAAATCTTGGGCTAGATTAGTGGCTATTTCTGCAAGGTGACTGGAGGCCTGTGCTTTCTAATAGCTAAGATTTATGTGGTGGTTGCCTTACCCTATGCTTCCAACATGCCTCCTATGCCTGTGCTTTACTCCAACATTTTAAAGTATTTTGGAGAAATCAGAATGGAAGAGGAGGAGTGTTCAGCATTGTACTGTAGCTTGCTCCATGTTACATAGTATTCGAAGAGAAAAAGGCCAGTGTATGAAATCCATGGCAGCTGGATTTCAAAGAAGGTTGTAGAGCTGCTGTGGTAATAGAATTAAATGTTAAGAAAAATAATGTCCAAACTCTCTTTGGGGAGGAAGAAGTAAGGCTTTCTAAATAAATGTTATTGTTATTGAACCTTCTGCAGACATTGAATATTTGCAAATTACAGTTATTTCAGCCTATCACTTTTTTCATGACCAGTGATTTCCTTTTCCAAACATTGAGATAAGTGCTGGTAACTGAATGTTTTTAGCTGTGAAGTACGTTCTAATTTTTTGGATGTCTAGTTCAGAACTCTGTGTTAAAGCATGTGGTTTTGATTTGTCCTATCCTAGTCTGAAATGATGAACTGCAATGACACTTTTATAAATTGGACTCTAAAATTTTGTTCTGTTTCCTTAAGTAATTTCCTGTTTTCCCCATGGAAGCCTGTATTTTATGTGTTTATCCAACAACAACAACAAAAAAGGCTGTATATTTCAGGTGGAGAATCCGATAGTGGTTGAGGAGTACAAAGTATACTGAAATCTTTGTCTTGGGCAGAAAAACTTAATTTGCATTTCAGTAAACATACTGAAATACTCATTTGCTAGTGTGATGAATCCATGCAATTATGGTGCTATTAGGTTAGTCTGTAGGATTAAATTCTTGTGTATGTTGTGCCAGCAATCTTGTTATCTGTTTTATATGCAATTAAAATACAAATATGTTATACTCCAGAAAACTACAGAATATCTTCAGGATGTAATGAAGAGAAACAAAGCTTGAGTATGGAATAATCTGTGTCCAGTTGCTATTACTTGTGCAACATAATGTAGGAAGTTGCTGAATTAAGAAAAAAAAGCTATGTCATGTGCAATTTTTTTTTTTTTTTATGAAATCATCTTTGATGCAGAAAGGAAAAACAACTCAGTGTTTTTCGGGAACTGCTGAGAAAGCGCAGAACCAAAGCACAAAGCTTAAAGAGTTTCCAGCTTAAAGCTCTTGGGGAAGCTGGCCACTCAAGTGTGAAGACCTGCGTGAGACTCTTGTTCACCCCAGACATTGAAGAATGTTGTTCCTGACCATCAAAAACAGTATATCATGGTCTTGGTGAATAGTCCACCTCAAGAAAAGTCCTGATACATTTTGTACTTTTCTCAGTTATGTCTTTAATGATGCTGCTGTTTTGGCTGTAGAGAGAATGAGAGGTTTTGGAAGTGGTGCAGATCTCTGTTTCTAGAAATATAATTAATACTTCAGGCCTAAAAGCTAACCTAAGAGTACTTCATGCAACTTTATTACTCTTAGTTAAAGTAAAAAATAATAGAAAAGGCCATCTTGCGTTAAAGAATCTATATTAAAGTGGCATTTTGTTACGCATTTATTCAGGTCTAAATTATACTAAATTACTTTTGTTGTGCAAGAAGGAATGAGCTATAGAAGTCTTAAGGAATTTACATTTTGAGTAACATATGAATTGAAAAAATGCATCGTGAAAGTAAACAGGGTTGCATTGAAGTCAGGGAACAATTTGGAAATGTTTTTGATTGTATAAGTTTCATTTGTTTTTACCTTATGCCTTTTGAAACACCTCAGATTCTGCCTGTATGAATTAGGAAGGTTGGCAGTTACTTTTATTGGGTTAATTAATACTATATATAAAGTTTTTGATGTGTAGAAAATCTTTTTATTTTCATAAATGCTCCAGTGGAAAGTCAGTATACTTCATGAAATGCCCAGAGACAGGTTCTGGCTTGATCAAATTGCTGGCTTACCCACTTCTGTTGATTGACAATGATGTATAAGCCAGGAGAGCTTGAGTACTGCATACAGTTTAGAAGTTGCATAGAAAAACGTCGGGAAGGTAGAAGTCAATTTAAGCTGTTGTTTTTTTTTTTTTTGACTTTGGACATCTTTACAGAAGAGGGGAGAGGGAAACCCCAACAACCCAAAATTGAGTGTTTAATCCA